>SZWC01010325.1:48081-64179 GCA_023375785.1 Penium margaritaceum
AGTGCACACTTGCCCAAATGAAAATGAAGATCTTTCAATGAGCAAACATGGTAACCGTTATCTCCAGACATGTCACTGAATTCTGAAAAAAAAAAAAAAAAAACAGCAAGAGACTTTGGCAAAAGGAACGTTTGATTATGGGGGATCGTGGATGGATCTTCGTGCCAATACAATGAACCATCAATCATAAGCGGTTAGTCGAATGCAATAGACTTTCTGGATGGATTACTTGGCCTCGTTGGCTCAACCCGTAAGAATTATCCCACTGGGTTTGTGCTGGAGTGTGACCCACGAGTAAAATCATCGTCATAGGGTAGAAACTCGTAAGATATATTCCGTTTCGCCGAGAGGGACGTAGGTGATCCAGAAGGATTAGGTGTGGATAAGTAGACAATTCAAGGAATTGGGAAAAATGGATAATTTTTATCAAGAAGTGTACTTCAACGAGAAGTGGCAAACAAGTCAAGCACATGCATACAATAAAAAGAATCACAATGAGGCATATGTTGGGTCTTGGGTATTCATTTTGAGTGACGCGTGCAACGTTTCCCTGTGAGTGGTTACTTCATGAAACTCCACCGAGAAGTCAAGTGGTTTCGAGAATATCAAGGCACGGTTTTATCAAAGTCTTGCCCCATCAAGAAGTCAACCGAATAGTATCGAAACATCGATACAGTTTGCGACAATTTTTTTGGCCATTCTAGAACGTGGTTAGAACCTGTGGGAACAGAACACCGGAGGTCATGATAGGTGTCCAAAATGCACTCAGCCAAACTGTGTAAGAATCTTGAAGTTGACGTATAGTGGGATACTAATGCAAGGACACAAATACCTACTCACGGAATTCATGGACTTGTGTATGTAAGGGATGTAACACTCCTCCTCCCTTTTCATCGCAATGTCCCAATGCTTAAGCAAACAAACACCGGTGATGATGGTGGTCCCCGTCAATCAGGTGATTGATGTCTTAAAGGTTTTCATAGGGCTCCCAAGCGTTGTGTGCAGCGTTATAACCTCGCCACTTAACCAGATATTTAATTATTTTTTCCACAGCATCAATTTCCGAGGATGATTTCAACTATGTACTTTGCATCCCCATCCATGTGAAAAGGAGGCGGAGAAGGGAGGCATCTGCCGAGTAAGGCTGCACATGGATCCTAACATCTTTGGGTATCCAATAACAATATCCAAAAATCTGGATCCAGATCTAGATCCACGGATCCAGATCCAAGATGTAGGATCCGGTCTATATCTCCAGATCCTTAACCAGATCTGGTTGGGGGGGGGGGGCTGCAAACACCCCAGAGGTCTTGTTCAGGTCACTTTGGTACCGAGAAACTTGGGCTCTCAAATTCAAACGGGCAACATGCATGCTTCGCTTTCCCCCGAGGAAAACTTCAACCGCCACATTGTTCAAGCGCTGGTTGGATTACCTTTGGGACGGCAACCTTAGCCCCAGTGCACGTCTCTGCACCTTTCTTGGCCTCTCTTCCATGTCCAAGACCTGGTGCTTCTTGGCAAAAAGTTGCGGATTATCGCGTCCCTCAATTCTTTGTTCTTGGAGGATGCCTTCACTCATGAATTTCTTGTGTTGCTCCACCCTCCTCTCTATCCTTGCTCGTCGGCTTGGAGGGGGTGGTTGTGCCTCAGCCTCTGGTCTTGGGAGCACTTCTCCTTCTTTTTCTAGCAGAGCTCCCCTTGTTGTTTCTCCTCCTCCTTCCCAGTTTCCCCCGGCCTCTTCCACTGACAGTGATTCTCCCAGTTTGTTCTCCGCATCTAGCACATCGAACGCCTTCTCCCTAGAGTCATTGCCAGTCTCTGTATCCTCTGCGTCCACATCCTCTGAATTGGCATTTACACATTCCATTCGTGGCTCACCTCTTACTTCTACGTCATAGACCACGGCATTTGTTGATATCCCAAAGCCACGTCTTGAGTTTGATATCCCTATTTCCAGCCTCGAGCCATACACATGCAGAGGGAGGCTTTGTTCTCTCCCTCAAATGTCTGTCTCTCAGTCCTTGAATCCCTTTTAGTGCTGCACACACTTCAATACAAAATCTTCTATGGCTGGCCCTTCAGACAGACCCACTGGTCTCGATGCACTCGACCTTGCTGAACCCCTTCATGGCAATACGCGATCTCATCGAGGGCTTCCAGAACGGGCATGCAATAGTGTGCTATGTCATGCGTGAGGTGGTGGATGCATTAAACTCCATGAAATCAAGCGTCATCCGATTCCCATCAACGCTGACCAATGTACATGCAGCATGGGCAGGACAACGTGACATTCTCTTGTGGTTCCGTGACTACGTGGGCGCCATCGACTGTGCACACATACATGTTGTTGTGCTTGCATTGAGGTGATGCGTGTTCCTCAGCGGACACAACCAAATAACACAGATAATTCTGGCTGCATGTACTCCCAATTGAGGTTATGTTTTGTTACAACTGGATGGGAGGGGAGTGCACATGATGCAAGGATGTTTCTTGATGCTTTTCACATGGTTTTCCTTACCAGGAAATAAGTATCTACTTCCAAATGTTGCTTTTACGGAGGCAAATGTACTTATGCCTCCATATCGTGGACGGCCATATCGTCTCGCCGAGTTTAGGCCAGGTACTTCACATCCACACAACCCGCAAGACATATTCAACAGACGTCACAAAGCCGCATGATCAATGGACAAACGAGCGTTCGGCATCCTGAAAGCAAGATTCCACATTTTACGGGCATTACCATCTTAGACCATAGGCTTCCGACTAAGACTGAATCTACCCTGTTTTGTCATGAATAGTTTGATATGTGATGTTCAGAATAGTGAAGTTCCTGGCAATATGGACAGGGAATGGCTACAAGTTGAGGATCTCGTCATAGCCTTACAAGTCATCGGTAGGGTTTATGGCTCTCATCCTACTCATACTCGAAGTTTACAATTAGAAACTGGCATGTGGGCACAATACTAAGAAGAGTTGATGGGGGAGGATGATGGTGATGGTGGAGAATGAAGAGTTTTGTAAAGACAAGGCATTTCCAAATACATGTTCTTGTTTTCCCAAACAGAAACATGCAGTTGATATGGGTCCAAATCATCATCCTCATCATCCAGATCCATGGCAGCATGAAGTTCCCCGCCCTTGCCAACCATGTCGTCAACAGAATCATCAGCATTACCAGCTTGGCTGCCACTTCCAACATCCTGTGGTGTGTACTGCATGGTGCTGTTGTATTGCGGAGTCACCTTGGGGAGTGGTGGATAAACATTCTTAGCGGACAGCATGCTAGATGGCTGCAGTGGATCACGTCCAAGAACCCAAATGATGACCTCAAGCCGCAGCATGCCTGTCAAATAGAAGTAGTCTGAACACATAGATACATCCACCTTCATGTGATCAGGAGATATATGTATTGTGGCCATGGATGTTAATGTCCTCTTCTATGGCCTTAACGGCCATGTTGTAGTTGGTCCATCATCACTTGTAATTCACTTGACTTTGGATGGCACACGTGGCAGTGCATCAGGGACTTTGGTCTGGCAATCCCCAACTGCCTTCTGCTTAGACGGGCGACCCTCATCACTCCCAGTCCATCTGCCTTCTCCGATGTTGCGGGCATGCATTCCTCGCTGATGGTAACACGCTCTCCGCACTCCTTGTTACATACAAATAGCTTAGTTGCCTCGTCAAACCAAGGCAAGCACTTTCCCTTCGGCTTCCCCTGCTCAAGGTTCAGGCTGCGCACCTCCTTTCACTGCTCTGAAGGAAGCTCTGTGTGCCATGACCAACGGTTTAAGCCCAATCCCACTTAGCCCAACCAATTCCAAGGCCAGCTTCCAACAGGAAGCGATGTTAGAGGGATGAGAGTGGACATGAAGACAAAGTAAATCTTTGGTCATTCCAAAGTCCCGAGAAAATTGTGGCACAATCCGGTCATGTAGCTTGGTCATCCACCCACTTGTACCGCGACACTTGCTGACGTAGCAATAAGCAATGCGGACGGGCATGACATTGCGTTTTGGCGTCAAAAAGGTCTTGCCAAGGCCACCGGCGGAACCGCTGTCGGACGAAGATTCACCTCCCACCACTGACAATGTGGGCATGCATAGAGCACCGATGTGTCTTAGCGCAGGCTTTGCAGCCACCTTGCACTGGCCGGTGTGCGGGGTGTGTACAGTATGCATAATGTTGTCATCGGGAAAAACCGGCTGCTGGGTGCAGTGGGCTTGACCGTCCAAGGACAACATGGCAGCCTCTCAACAATGGCACTAATGGTTGAAAGGAATGTGTTCCATGGCACTGGCCTGACCACCGGACAAGGATGTGGAAATTTGGGGCATGCTAGCATAGCCACCAACTGAGGAGCCATAGGTAAATGTGGAAGTAACAGTGCTGAAAAGTGAGGAGTGGTGCATTGGAAGTTGTCCAACTCTGCCTTTGTGCATGGAAGCTTCGCCAGAACGAGACACGGCAGATGGGATTGGTGACTAGATGCTTCATTCTGGGGCCTTCTGCGCATTGGTTCAAATGAACTATTTGGAAGCTCAAAAATTGGCTTTTCTGCAAGACTTAGGGGGGGGGGGGGGGGGGGGGCTTTATGTTTTCTGATTACTCATTATGTTTTTTATGACGGTTTTGTGATCGTTGACATTCATCGAAGTGTTCTAGGCTTCAACCCCAGAATCTTGGATGAAAATGAGCAAAACCACTGAAACAGGCGAGGATGCTCCACCATAAATAATAGATGAGGCATTCATCAATCCAGTTAAATTGCAAAAATCCATGAATCTTGGCGGTTTCTTGAGCACTTGCAAGAGCCCATGAACGCCCATGTCAGCTCTCAAACTAGTGATAAATCTCACTAAATACATACACGCAACAAGAGATTCAGTCACTTATCTCGTCATCAATCATTGGGGTGGACCGACAAGATGGACAACGTTTGCAAAGTGCTAGTGGTTCATGTCTGGAGAGATCTTATTACTTGGGATAATCATTTATGATGAGTGAAGCCACAAACATTTGACTCTCTCCTGGGACAGTTTTGCAAGAAAGCCGGAGGGAAGCTCCAACCTCCCAAGGCACCTCGCCATGGGAACAAAGCCAAAACAACAATTCAGATAGCGCTCAACATCACAAAAACATCATGAACTCAAAACTGCAAACTTGCTAACATAGCATGTACACGGTTGTTCTCTCTAACAACGTTAGATGGACATGGCATCATGCAAAAACCAACAAGCTGTTCTTTTGCTAGCAGCACAACTGCGTGAAAAGTTCATGACGTGCTTTAACGATGATTTTACTTGCTCCACCAAAACCACCCCAGAGCTATGTTAGCATCGAAAGGGGCAAGTTGTACCATGTTGGAATTTCCCAACAGTGATGTGTGCCTTGACAGGTCTAACGTACACTATGTTGGTACTACAAGTGGTAGTAGGCTTCTTACTAATGCTTCCTGTAGTATCAAGAGTTGTGCAGACACTGCCAACTATAGCATATGCTCTGTTGATGCTATCATCAAGGGAAAGTTCCTTGTTTCATTACCAACAGTGGTAGGTATCGTACTCGATTTGTCAATAGCAACTAGTACCTTTCTTGTGCTGCCAGTACCAATAGGAGTTACATCGGTGATGCCAATAGTGGAAGAATTCATGCTGGTATGACATGATTTCCTTGTGATTTGGCTTACACTGAGCATTTTATGATACACCAAAACAACATGCAAAAAGAAATGATTTATGCCCCCCTCCACTTGTCACCGGCTAGTGCAGAAACCTTCTTGGTTGAGGGCCACTGATTAATGCATTCCGATCCGCACTTTAGTAGATACACTATTGGTAAAATACCAATAGAAGGGACTCTCTTCGTAGGCGACCACTAGTTCCTAAGTGTATGTTCCACCCATCCCTCTCCTCCTATGCATCGTGCCGCACCATCCAACTTTGGTAGAGAGATATGCGGAGTTGACCTGTCATGGTCTGAAGTATGCCAGCCTGTCCAATTACATCATCATCAGTGTTGGCTTATCCAACAATAGACTGAGTTGTGTTGGGTTGTCCAGCCTGGGCATGAAACTTGTTGGCTCACTCAGTAACCGTCTTTGTCTTGTAAACATGCCCACCAGTGGCATGGTTCATTCCGACTTAGACTTCAGCAAATATGATTCCTATTATGTTGACCTAACAATGGCATGAGTCATGCTGGTGTATAAAGCACAAGCACAAGGAACGTAACCTTGTTTGGCATTGTTGATTTACAAAATAATGGCATGTGTCTCGATAGCCTGAAGTGCAATAGCATAGACAATATCAGCACTACCAGTAGAAGCATGAGCTTTCGTGGCAGTATCATCAATTCTATTACACTTTCGACATAGCCAACATAGGAAAAACATTAAAGTAGATCTACTCACTCACATCAGGTTATGATGTTGTTGAATTACTTGCAACCAACCAATGTCACATCAGTTGAGCATGCTTTACAACAGCAAGTGTAACATCAGTTGTCAAGGTACAACTTGGCTATTTGCCAGTGGGCCTGTATCTCCTCGCAATGTTGTACTATATGTAGGTGAAGTGGCAACCCAACCCCGCATGAGCTGTCAACAGGTACCATCCGCTACTAAGGGCCTACAAGAAACTTGCTGCTAGCAGTTTTCCAGCTCTACCATAAGCATTGCTATGGAGTAGAAACACTATTTAAACACGTCTATAATGTCTTCCCTACGAGCACTTACATCCCACTCTTTCCTTCTGATACGTTTGGTCAATGACCATGAGTTGAGAACAATAGAAGATGAGTAGTTTTGAGAGTAACCTATGGTACTTCAACGATGACTTGAATTGCTCAAGCCACAGGCTACATGAGTAAAAAAGGGAAAATGGAGATAATGATAGGGCAGAGGAAAATCTTGCTATTGGAAAAACCATAAGGCATGGTGGCAATTCCAACCTGAGTCTACCAAAAAATACGATGGTCAAGGAACCCATCTATGAACAGGCAATGGTCCAGGGATCATGATCAATTGAGGTTATAAAAAATGAAGCAACATGTCGACCATGCTTTGAGATTCACCATGGAATTCAGTTGGTTTGTCTTATGGATTACATGGGTGATACCATTCGGTGCAATTTCAAGGGAAGACGGTATCACAGACATGTCTCTGGTAGTCATAACCCCTCAAGTTGTACTCATGCTTCTTGAGTTCGGTCAGCTCGTGGTCACTCATCAAATAGATTTCCCTCACTGTTTCCTGGCTTCAAGTCTATCTGGTGATCAAAATTTGTTACAGAGGTAACTCGAGGGGTAGCTTGTTGGGAAATATCCTTTCAAACTCCTCAACAAGTGGTGTAAACTCCTTTGAAATGACAATAACTTGTCAGGTGTCGAGGTGGATGTGGTCGCCTGTAGTGCTATATTTTTTCTGCTTTCCTTGTCTCCATGTGGAAGAGCCATGCTTGAGCTCCGTGCCAGAGATATCTCTTAATCACATTCAAAGATGTAGGCTGGTATTTTCCCACTGCTATAACTTCCTTTATTGCTTTCACCTCTGCCGCTTCTACTATCAGTTGCTACATTGTGGGTCATTTGATCAGAGGCACATGTCATATTCTACCATTTACATTACCGCATCCATTGCTCTTGTCTACATATGGATTACGCAGATGCAAGAAATCTCTTCCAAAAAAGATTTTGTTTTCGCACATCAAACAACTTCTCAAGACCGTTATGTTGCATACATCACCGATTGTCAATCAGAGAGATTTGCAGAATTGAAGCGTTGAAGTCATCCGTCGACGGTTTCTCCTTCAAGCGTTATTGGTTTGGTGTGTAAACACAGGTTCCAAACCACGTTGCTAACAAAACTATGAAAGCTCGTTCATATAGTAATGGCATTACCATTCTACAACGTTTCCAACCACTCGGTTCTACCCGTAGTAGTATCGCCGGTTGGTCGTTGCCGTATCCCTTGTTGATGTTTGCGATCTTAGGAACCCTGGTTTACGACATTGTGAGCCGCTTAGATGGGCAATTGATCGACGTATATGTTTTTAACCGGAAATGAATTATGCCGTCTACTTCTTTCCTTTGTCGTTTCCGGAACCGTCATTCTCCCTTTTTCTTGTTGTCATCGTTTCCAACAATCACATGAGATGTATCTCGGCTTCTTGCAACCCCAGCAAGGCCGTTGATTGCGTTGATCGACGCGGTCAATCTACATGGTAGAGGAGGTTTCTACCGAATAGGAATTTCCTCTGCCATGATGAGGATTGTGGCTTCAGGGTTGTAAATAGTTGAATGTCCGAGAGTTGTAGTTGGTGCTATCGCTATAATTAGTTGGTAAAACCACATCTAAACAGTTGTCTTGGATACCAGATATGTCAATTGATTTCGAAATGTCTCCATTTCGGCCATTGTTCTAGTAAAAACAGGGTTTTACTGGGACATGGTCAATGATGGTGACGATTTCTTGAAAACACCACATGTAATTTGCCACGTTGGATTGTTGATGTACGTGTTCAAGCCTGTAACTTGCATCAGAATTCTTCATCTTTCCAAAAGGGGCAATTTTGGTATGTGTGAAGTTTTTCCAGTTCTCTGGTGGAGTCAGGGAGCCATGCCATGTTGTCGTTGCTTCCGATTGACAACGTGAGAGAACTTGTGTGAGCCATTGATCAAGCTCCATCGGTGTCCTTCTGGTGTTGGATGGCTTTTTAGACAAGACCATCAACTGAAAGTTATGCTATGTAAAAGTGAGGTGTTGGGTCAATAGTTTTTTTATCGTTGCTGACCCTAGTAGTGGTGAAGAACACCACCAAACTCGTCAACCACATCTTGACCATTGGTTCCTTTGAGTTTGGAGGATCTAACGGCTCAGGGAGCACTGGTCAAATTTGAGGTCTACTCATGGGCTTATGGGCTGCTGCCTCCCATTACACCATGTGTCATCCCGATAGGCAATGGCAAGGGTGGATGGCTTGTCAAACCCGAGGGATCCGTCACCGGGTTGGCCGTCGGGGTCGTCAGTACTATGCCATTCCGTAAAAAAGCTACCAATGATGTTTGGTTTGCCTGAAGAGTGTCTTTGTCCATGTGTCGCTAATATTGCTTGTATTCTAGCCATTCGCTCTGTTCAGCGTTGTGGTTGTGAGGTCTACAAAGTTCTGAGTGATGGAGACTCAAAAAGGTTGTCACTTTATAGTTAATGTGTTGACTTCCCCTCCAGTGCCGCTGTGCTTTGCTACCATGTGTCATGCCAAACGGTGGACGGTTCATAAGGATGAGGTGTAGAGAATGGAAAATTCAAGGAATGGGGAGACATGGATAACTTGTACTAAGAAATAAGTGTAATTCAATGACAAATGTCAAACAAGTTGAGCATATACACACAATGACAAGAATCACAATGAGGCATATGTCTGGTCTTTGGTTCTTGAGTTGAGCAACGTGTGGGAGGTCGTGTTGTGAGTGGTTTCTTCAAGAGACTCTAGCGAGAGGTAGGGGATTTTGAGAATATTAAGGTGTCATTTCACAAAAGTCTACCATTGTTGAGAAGTCAACCGAATAGTATGGAAAGATTTATTTGGTTTATATTCTTTTATGGGTCATTATAGAAAGTGGTCAAAGATGTTAGAACATTTGGGAAAATGACATTGGAGGTCGAGGCAGATGGCCAAAATACCCTCGGGTGAATGACATAGAAGTCCTCAGGTTGACGCGTAGTGAGCCATTAATGTAAGGAAAAAAAGTCCACTCATGAGGTTCAGGGACTTGTGTAAGTCTGGGACGTAACATTCTCCTACTCTTCTTATGTCATGGTACGGACCTATATGGCCCATCCTCTTCAACCATAACAAAGATTAGCCAACAGTAAGAAGGAAGAATCCTAAGAGGAAACTGGGATGCCACCCAAACTAGTCAGCCCCCCCCCTCAACAATGTGACTACGTAAAACTATTTGCAAACGTTTTAGAAGTTCAAAAGTATGAAGTAAACTTATATTTTTAGACAAGCCGTCTTTTGATCCAAAAGAAAGCTCAATCCTTCTTGATTATCGTGTCAGATGATTTCTCTTTCTGACGCATTATCAGAATGAAAGAGCATTACGACCGTTGTGACAAGCCTTTGAAGTGAGTTCATTTTTTGTAATGAATCATATCATAATCCACCTTCACCGCTGCAAATCTGGCATATAACATGGCTTCAATTTGGCTAAATGTTTTTAAGCGGTTGTAACATCACACTGCAAGTGGTTGGCCATGCCACATCAACTTGTGAATGGACGTTTTCACGCATGCCATTCTTATCGTGCCACAGTCTAAAGAATCTGGACCTGCCTCGAATTGTGAAGATGCCCTCTGCCAGATTTCCTTGATCGCTTGTGTTTGCATTCAATGGTTGGGCCATTTTATCCATCAAATGTTGCACCTCGTTGTGGTCAAATTCATCAGCGGAAGACTACCAAATACAAGCTTTGCTCATAGCTGCTAAGAACTTTGAGATTTCAGAAGTTCGACGCTACATCGCGCTAGTTCAAGAACCCAAGGATAAATATTTTGCTTATTATCATGCGTAGATGATGATTTCCAAACCATGAGAACCATAAAAAATTCAAGCATGTACATACTACCTTGATCGGTTGAAAGGAGGATTGTTGAAGTCATACAATTTAGCCATTAATGCACTAGAGGGAAATCACTAGGTTTTTTGGACGAGAATACAAGGAAACCCATATAAATTGCTTAATGTCAAAATCCGAGTAAGAAAAGCTTAAAACAATTCAGGCAAGAACAAAAACAACACGAGAGGGAACATATGACATCCAGACCAAGAATTGTATCCAACGACTACAATGCGCACTCGTTGTTCATCATGCCATCAGTAGATATTTGCAAGGTCGCAAAAATATTGATGTTTCTCCTTAAAAGTGAATATGTTTAAGTGGATTTAGTTTGATGCTCATTCAACTAACATAGCGGGTCCCATGCACTCCATCTATGGCTAGATGAAATAAGCAAAACCAGCCTCCCTCTATCTACCAAAGTGGGATATGAATTGTTGGAAGATGGATGATTTTCAATGATTGGAAGATCTTCTTGACCTAGCTGTAAGCACACAAATCATGAATACGGACATGGGAGATTCAAAGGTAGAATTTTTGGTCTCTATGCTAGAAGCATGTAGTTCAAATCAGTCTTGTGATCGAAATTACACTTTCTTGTAGCAAAACTTGAGCCACATCCCATATTTCCTTTCTTTTTAACACAACACAACCAAGGTCATGGTTGGGAATTTTACTCACATTTAATCCCCAAGCAACTCACCGGCAAGACGGAATGTCAAGATATTGACTCTTTTCCATGACCGAAACGTCAACGTTGATCCATGTTATGGAGTAGTACTACACGATGAGCACACCAACTGTGGAGCTTTGTTTGTCAAGTTGGTAAGAATATGCTACACCCCCAGAGGTATAACAACTTGTACAAACTCTCCTCCTTTTACATCATTTCGGGAAAAAAATGTATCTGCTGGAAATTCCATGATTCATATCAGTTGTCTCATTTGGAATATAATGTCATCAAAAGGAGCTACGTCACTGTAGACATGAAGTCACTCTAGTTGCAACCTTGCTCAAAGTTGAACACTTATGACTTGCGTTGATAATATCTCACCGCAAGTTAATGGACCTAATAAAGGAAATGTGGGCGCCTTCAAATGAACAAAAAAACTTGAGATGTTTGACTGATGAGATGAACAGCTTGATAAAATAGGATTGGAGGCTAGTAACTTGCAAATAGTGGCTATGGAGTTGCCTCGTGGAAAGGTTAGTTGCTTGGAAAGTGACGTCGTGCCTTCCTTATGAACAATCTAAGTTGGCAAAACCTTGTCTTCTATCTAAAAATTATGCGAAGAATACTCAAAACATGTTGTCACTCCTTTTGCTCATTTCCCTATTATAGATTGAAAGCATATGAATGACTTGCATATGGAAAATGGTCTGGGAGCCATCCATCACGAGGGGGCGTTATAGGGTTGAGTCGAGCTTCACCATTTGGTCATGATGGACGTTTTATGAACCTAGTTCGATAATGTGACCTGGGTTGGCCCGAAACCCTCTACAAGACAACAAAGGCGGAACTAATGCTTTGTTCCATTGCTATCTTCTTTTGTATTTTGTAGTTATTGCCAACGATGTTGCACGCTTGGCCTGACCAAATCTAGATTTCAAAAGATACAAATGTAATGTCCTTGTTTTCAGCTTGTACTTTGTTGTGGGGGAGTTGCCGCGCGTCAGCCTTACTACATACTATCATAGCAAAAAGGTCATTCTCATTGATACAGATTAAATCAATGCATTTTTTTGTGCTAAAAACATTGAGAGTTATGTTTTGGACATAAAATCAGCGGTGAAGATTGCGATGCCAATCGAATTGATGATGGATGTTTGAAAACTTGTAGTTTGAAATCTCAGTCCTCGCTTGTCAAGAGCAAGAAGCTGCATCGACGGAGCTCAACTATGTAATGAGTGTGGATATTATGCATGTTAAGGGCTCAATCCCTTCACTTGTAATACACGCATGATTGTTCCAGCCAAGCTTGTTGTAGCTTGCTAATTGCGGTGCACATGCTCCATGCATTTGTGCGTGAAGTCATGTTTTCTAAGTGCTATTGAATACATTCTTTTATCCAAAGGGAAGAATATAGGTGTTGCTCGATTAATAAAACAACGATAATGGAACACACCATGAGTCGCTAATCGAGCATGGTCCCTTTCTATTCAAAATTTGGGGTTGAATTTCACCTAAGGCCTTTAGAAGATGGAAACACATTAAAAACCCACTCTCTAATGGATTGATTGCGTATAATGGGTTTGCATCTAGCCACATTAGCTTACCTAGGGCTCGTAGCGAAAAGTTTTTCTTTGCTACAGGTTTCGAGCCTCGGCCTCGACTTCATCGCGGTTGGTTGATTTTGTTGCATGTGAGAGCACCCTTGCCACGAGTGGCAAAGGGTGTGTGGGAATGCGAGTTTCCCCGATCCTTGAGTTCAGTCACCCACTAATGCTTGTGGATGTAAGCAAAAGCTCGAGACTTTAATGGTGAGCATCATTCTTTACATGAAAAGTGATTACCTGCCTCCTTTTTTTTTGTAATGAAAACCATTTGTTAAGAACACATATATCCTCTCATTACAGTTCTTCTAAGGAGTTCGGTCAATTTTTTTAAGGGTCACTTAGGTTTACGACTAATGTCTGGCTGAGGCACGTTGATTTTCGGGACTGATTTTTCATGCAAAATAACAATGTAGCGGGAGGGCCGGATCGGCCCTCCCACCTCGCTGAAGCGAGGGGTGGTTGCGCACCACCCCTCGCGTCAGCGAGGGCTGGCCGGCGGCCAGCACTTCGCTGGCCGCCGGCCAGCTCGCTGCCGGCCGGCTGGACGGCCGGCGGCCGGCCAAGTGACCGGCCGGCCCCCGGCCGGACAGCCACCAATCGCGGCCTCAGCCCGATCGGCAGCTGAAAGGCCACGAGGGCCTCAAGGGCGAGGCCTCGCGGCCTCGTGCCCTTGCCCCCCCTTGCCCTCCTTGCAAACGAGCAAGAGAGGAAGAGGGATAGGGGGAGCGAGGGTGAGGTCGAAATAGCTGGCGCGAAATCGTCAGCGTGCCTCGCACGCGATGATTTCACGCCAGAACGATAAAACATATATCGAAGTTCGTTTACGGCAAACTTTGACATAAAACAAATAAAAAAACTCGTGCAAACACACGAGTTCGCGGTAAAAACCTCCGGTTTGGGTCCCAAAACCAGGGGTTTGGTTAAAAACGGAAATGGGCCTCCGGAGATTCGAAATATCTGAGTCTCCCTGCTCTGGGTTGTTGATGACGATTGCCCCTTAGTCTTGCGAAGGGGGTAAACCCCTGACGCGGACTGAGAACGCCATTCTGCGAACTCCGACGACGACTTCAGAGCAGGAGCTGGAGGCACGACCCGTTACAGTGGTTCTCAGAGCCAGACGACCCTCACGACCAAGGGTTCGACGAAAACGGCGGCTACAACATAGATAAAACGCCGCCGGCAGCTACAAGCAGCAGCAGAAACGCCAGAAGGGACTACAGCATCTACAATCCACAGATTGAAGCACCGTAAATTGCGTTAGAGAGCTTGAAAAAGCTCTACTTGGTGGAACCACTTCCTTCCAGTCTCTGCACACTTCTTGGGGGTTAGGAGGATTCTTGTGGGGCGGGTTGGGTAGTTCCCACCATTAAAACCACAAAATCCTCCTCATTTTCAAGACTCCTTCAAATCTCTTTCATCCAAAAAATGGGACAGCGCCCCTCTCCAAGCTGAGGGACTCTCACGGCCTGAGAGCACCCTTAAAAGAAGGAGGTTGAGACCTTGAAGATCTTTTACGGCTCGCCAACGCCGCCGGCTCAAGGGAGACGCCGCCCAAGAACGCGAGATGCGTCAAGAAGCGTGAAGAGAAGACCAAGGAAGACAAGAAGACAAGAAGTTGGTAGAGAGAGTGGAAGACTCTCTAGGAATTGTTAGAATTTCTCTTCTCATTGTTTTCTCTTGTTTTGTGAGCGGCACTCACATTCATCCTCGTTCTATTGTCTTGTAATTTTCTGTTTTCCTAGGTACTAGTCATTGCCGATCGCCGTTAGTCACGGCTTAGGAAGTCTAGTTCCAAAAAACCATGAACTTGTACCGACGTGGTGGCCTAGGAAAATAGAAATTGAAATTATGATTGCCTCACCGATCGTGAGAGCAAAGAGATCGTAGGAGGTGATTCCTCCTTTAAGTTGTGGGGTGATCCTCACAACGACCTTCACGTGCTAGTTGCACGAACGACGAGATGGCAAGTGCCAGACCGTCCAAGACAAACAAGGGCAAGGTGGTGACGGCCTCACCACGAGCTCTCGGCGGACTCCAAATTTTGGGAGCCGCCGCCGCGAGCACGGTTGCCAACCCAAAGGCAACCGTACCGCCAATGGCAACCCTACCGCCGAAGGCAACCGACGCCAACCTCGCCGATACCGAGCGGCGTGCGGAGGCCAAAAAGGTGTTTGACGAGCACGTCAACGCGCACGTGGGCGACCCCCACGCGACGGACGATGCGATGGAGGAGGATCTCCCGGGGGGATACCCCGACAAAGAGCATGGCGTCGACGAAGGTGAAGGCGACGAAGATCGCGACCATCGCCATCATCGTGCGACGAACTTGAGCCGATTGCTCGAGAAGGGCAAGACGCCCGCCGCATCGCCTGAAGCTGCCGACGGCAACGAGACTGCCGAGAGCAGCAAGGGCATTGAAAGCAATCACACGGGAAGTTCCCGCGAGAATGAGCCGGATGACGTCGCCGCAAAGGCAATTCGCGATGACCGTCGTAGGCTCGCAAACTTTGCTGCCAAGGCCGTAGGTCGACTCAAGATCACCACCGATGGTGGAGATACGGCACCACTCGGAGGAATGGGGGCGGATCCTCCTTCCTCCGATGCGGCCGCAATGGGAGAAGGCAACGCCCACTCGAGCGTCGTCGCCGACGACAGTCTCCTCTGAAAGGTAGGACACCTTGGAGGCGTGTACACGAACCGTACCCTCTTGCAGTGGGTAAGGGTGCACGGACAACGCGAGGCCTTGGAGGCTATCGTCGATGCTCTGACGACATCAGAGCTCAAGTTCGCGTTCACAAACCTGCTAGTCCACGTCGGGCAGAGCATCACGGACCTTGACCGTGATCGCTAGTTGCAGCGCTTGGCCGCCCATGAGGCAAGCCGCCGATGCAACGACCTCGACAAGGCGTTGCAGAGCGTGACCCAGGTGCGGATGCAGCAGCAAGCGCAGCGTACCGCAGCTGTGGATGCCACTGTCGGTGGCAGCGACGACTTGCCTACCTCGACGACTTCGGGGTCGGTCATGAACACGTCCTTCCTCCACAGTGTGGAGATCTTCCGGAAGAGCGTGAAGCTGACCGACTGGCTGAACCGCATGGAGCACGTCCTACGTGTCCACAAGGCTCCACTCGGCCAGTGGGGCGACCTTGCCACGACGCGGCTTGAAGACAAACTCTTCAAGTATGTGGTCAAGGAGTGGAC
>SZWC01010325.1:90245-100753 GCA_023375785.1 Penium margaritaceum
TTCGCCACACACAGGCCATTCCTCTCATATCGGCAGGCAAGATCCGCGCCCTCATGGATCCCACACTCAACGACCAGTACTCTCTCTCCGCAGCCAAGGCCATGGCGGCCGTCGCCGCAACTTGCGTGCAGAAGAGCGCTGCCGACCGCCCGTCCATCACGGAGGTGGCGACGCGCTTGGCCACCATACAGCAGCGCGTCAACGACGCCATGCGCGGGGGACCGCACGCCGCGTGCGACCGCCCCCTGTACAGCTTCAAGCCCAAGGAGTGCAAGAACTCCCCGGTTGCCGTGACTGTAGGCGACAGTGGGGGAAGGAAGGGAGGGGGGGCAAAGCACTGGGGAAAGGGATAGACTCGTAGCCCCTGTGGAAGACGATGGAGTGTGGGACTCGCTTGGATTCGTGATTGGTTACCGCCGCAGTGGACTTCCACCATGGCCATATGCCGCTGGAATGACAGGCATTGTAGACTACTGAGGTAAGGCAAGGGGGATTGGTAAGGCAAGGTTCCACTTCTACTGCACTGCACGAAGGCAGGAGACGACCTTCCTTGGGCTGGGGGCACAGAAGAGGGTTTCTTTGGTGCTTTGAGGTCTCTTAGTATTATGGCAAAAGTGAATCTGTTCAAAATACAAAGCGAGTTCATATGATTCGGCTGCCTACCAGGTGCAAATGTACCTGCTTTTGCAGTTGTAAGCGAAAAGAGAAAGCAAGACATGTTGTTCCTGAGGGAGCTGACTTGGTAGTTCTCAGGAATGTGCATGCATAGGATTTTGCAGTGCAATAGTCTGAGCACCAAGACAGTGTTGCATCAACATTTGTCCGCCGGGTGTACTTTGATGATGCAAACAACATTCCATACAGGCTCCGTCTGAGACTGGAAGACTTCGGCGGTTGCCTCGTGTTGCACCTAGCATTTTTGGGTCTTCAACGTACCTCACTCTCATGTCTATCGTTTAGCGATGCAACTTCTCACCACCGTCTCCATCTCCCCTCTCCACTTCTGTCCCTCTCCTCTTCCTTCACCCCTAGCACCATCCCTCTCAACATGGTATCAGAGCTTTTTTTATCCCTCATTCCCTCTCCCCCCCTCCCCCCCCCTGAGGATAGAGGATCCCGGTAGGAGGGAGAGTGAGGGTCGAGGGAAGCACGGACTGAGCATGCAAGAGACAGCGCCATGAACGGCGGCAGTTTTCGAAGAAGAAAAACGCGAGTAGCTCAGTAACAAAGAACAGAGGTGTTACGCGGGGCCCTAAGCTGCTGGCGAGGTGACGAGCGAGCGAGCAGCGAGCCCACCCTCGCTCTCACTCACGCCAAGCTAGGGTAGAACCTGGACCTGTTCCCACATTAATATTCAAGGACATGCAAGTCCAGGCCGAGAAAGCAACCCGGCCACAATCCCCTCTTTCTCAGGCAAAAAACCCACTAGAAATCCTAGTGTCACCAAACAATTATATTATGAGATGCTGTGGTAGGGGGAACGCTCAATTCTGCGAGCGACTCTGGATTGTCTTCTCTGAACCCCCATGAGTTCCCACCACTTGAGGTACAGCGTCAGCACCGATGTCCCTCCAGCATCAGTCACCTGCGTCAGTGCGGTGAGTATGCAGCTAGGCCAGAGGTCACAACATGTCTGTGGCACATAAACCAACACTCCCCCATGACCCACAGCCGACGCAAACAAACACCAACTGACACGAGCGTCACGAGGCATGAGACGCAACTGTACAAAAACAGGGGACAACCAGTCACTCAGGATCGACACGCGAACACAACAACCCAACAGCGTGCACAGCTGCCTTGAAGACGTTACTGCTGAGTGCCTTCGTGGGGAAATCAGCTCTCTGTTGTCGGGTGTCGACCCAGACGATCTGGACATCACCTGCAGCAATGCGCTCACGCACAAAATGATGCTCAACATTGATGTGTTTCGTGCGTGTGTGATGCATACCATCGTGCTCGGCAATGGCCTTGGTGCTCTGGTTGTCACAACGCAGGGTGATGCAGCGAATGGGAACACGAAGTTGCTGAAGCAAGCGACATAGCCACACACTCTCGCCGGTACCCGCACCTAGTGCAACATACTCAGCCTCACTGGAGCTGCGTGCCACGCAACCTTGCTTACCACTCTTCCATGACACGGCAGTCCCTCCAACGAGGAAGATGTAACCTGTACGACTCCGAGCGTCGGTGTCATGTGCCCAGTCGCTGTCTGTGTATCCATCCACCACAACCGACGGCTGTGCTCGATAGCACAGTCCGGTGCGTGCAGTGGAGAGAGCATACCTGACGACACGCAGTGCTGCCTCCATGTGTCGTGCCCTTGGAGTCTGTGAGAACTGAGCAAGGAAGTTCACCGAGAAGGCTACATCTGCCCTGGTCGTCGTAGCCAGATACATCAGTGACCCAATGACTCGAAGATAGTCTGTCACATCGACTGTCTCCCCCAGCTTAGACACATCCATTGTCTTCAGCAGCCTCTGTCCTGCTGGGGTCATGGGTGTCGACGCTGTGGGAGTGGACTCAAGCTGGGAGGCGAATCGCTCCCCCAGACTACGAACATACGCAGCCTGGTGAACATGAAGCGTGCGGCGAGAATGATCGCGCTCAAGCTCCATGCCCAAGAAGACTCGGGCTGGCCCTAAGTCTTTCATCTTGTACGCGGACTGCAAAAGTGCCTTCACTGACTTAACAGCAGCCTGGCTGGGCGACGCGATCAGCAGGTCATCCACATAGACGAGAACAGCCACGAAGGGGACTGAGGGTGGAGTGACAAAGAGAGAGGGATCCACCGTACTACGTCGGTATCCTCCTTTCTCAAGGGTGGAGGTGATTTCTTGGTTCCAGCACCGAGGCGACTGCTTCAGGCCATAGAGTGCCTGTCGCAGTCGCCAGACTCGGTTGGTGCCATCGGAGAAGCCAGGTGGCTGGACCATGTAAATTTCCTCATCCAGCTGTCCGTGGAGGAACGCATTGTTCACATCCATCTGTTCCAGCTCCCAGTCGTGTTGGGCGACAAGACTCAGTAGTGCACGAGCTGTGGTGTATCGCCCGATTGGTGCAAACGTCTCGTCGAAGTCGATGCCTGGGACCTGGGAGAACCCTTTAGCCGTGAGGCGCGCCTTGTACTTGTCGAGCGCACCATTGGGTTTGTACTTACGCCGAAAGACCCAACGAGCGTCGATGGCTTTGCGCCCAGGTGGCAGATCGACAAGCTCATACACCGCATGATCATCAAGGGCGTTGAGCTCAGCACGCATCGCAGCCTCCCACTGCTGTGCGTCAGAGGCTGCACGTGCGTGACGCACAGTGGAAGGCTCAGGGGGCAAGACAGTGGTGGCCGACGTGGCGTGACACTCGGCTGCACTACTCAAGACGGCGGCTTCCAAGGCTCACTCATGCTCTGAGCATAGGAGCGCGTAGCCAAGGGTGGAACTAGGGTGGACAACCCCAGTAGCTAGGCCCAATGCGTCCATGCCGGTAGGGTGAATAGTGGGGTGTGCAGTCTGAGAGGGAGGAGGACGTGCTGAGGTGAGGGAAGTGCTAGAACGATGTGGGAGTGCACGAAGGCGCCCCCCCCGGACGAAGGGTGAGGCAGGAGCAGGACCAGTGGTAACATGCGGAGGCGGGTCAGAGACTCGGACGGGAGAGACTGCAGGTGAAGTGGCAACTGGAGGTGTGCCCGAGACATCGGGAGACGGGGCTGACTGGGAAGAGTCGTTGACTGGAGAGGCAGACTGGGGAGAGTCGGTGACTGGAGAGGAGGGTGCGTCGGAGGAACTGGACGCGGACGATACGTCAGGGGAAGGAGACGCAGAGAAGATAGGGACAACCCCTGACGACGAGGACAGCCCCTGACGACGACGACCCGGAGGATCCCCACGAAGGACAACGTCAGTCTGACACACAAGATCTCTGGCCAGCGGTGCAACACCCTCACCTCCCTGATCACGAAGGCGAAGAAGTTGGAGGAGGGACTGCTCAAGGTGACGCTCCCGATCACCACGGTCGCCATCCACTAACGCCGGCGGAGCTGGGGTAGGCGCGCCGGAGGAAGGCGGGAACCACGGTGGAGCGGTGTAGGCAGAGGACGGGGGCCCAGAGTACGCAGGGGCACCGTAAGGAGGTGGCCAGCCCCAAGGGTAAGGAACAGGCAGTGGTGGAGAAGGCACGCTGGAGGCGGCGTAAGCCTGAGCCGGCGGCGGGGCGGAGAGGCGCGACGGGCCACCAGAGCCAGGGGGTGCGGATGTAGAGGAGGAGCCAGAGGTACGAGCCCAGTGGGCACGCATGGCGCGGGCGAGGCGTAGGTCATCCGGAGGAGCCGGGCAAGTACGAGCAGAGTGCTCAGTAGAGCCACAGTTCCAGCACACAACGGCGCCCGGAACCCGAGAGGAAGGGGCAGCACCCTTATCCTTGCCCTTGCCCTTGCCCTTCCCTTTCCCTTTGCCACGACCCTGGGAAGCGAGGGCAGCGGCAGGAGAGGAAGAGGAGGCGGTGGAGGCAGGGGAAGATGCAGCAGCGGAGAGGGAGGAGGGCGCAGCAGAGGAGAAGGAGGGTGCTGCTGAAGTGGTGAGCACAGCAACACCCGTAACTGAAGAGCGATGGAGGCGCTTGTTCTGAAGACTGGTCCACCAGGCAGCAAGGCGCTCGGAGGTGAAATCCCAGAGAGGCCCTACCCCTGGCGGGGAATCAGGGGGGACGGGCTGGGAGGCAAGCTGCTGTAGCTTGTCAGCTTTGACGTCACGAAGAAGGTCGGACAGCTCTGGGATAAGGCCGTTGACCATGGTGAGAACAATAGAGAGCTGGCCAGGTGCTGCTTTGCCAAGCTCGCGAAGGAGCTTGAGACCGCGAGACCAATAGGCATCAGCGGTCTCGTCACTACGCATGAGAAGTGTGTTGAACTGGACTGTGAGGGCGCTCTGAGCAGCCTGGCCAGTGACAGTGGTGCGACGACGCAGCATGGCATATGCACCGACAGGGTCGGCAAGACGCTGGACAGCAGGATCAGCATTGAAAGTGCCGACATCATCAATCAGCGACTCAGGAGCGGCAGCGATGAGAGCGCGTACAGCACGGGCAGACTTAGTTGCACGGGGAGTGAATGGGGCAACAGCTGGGGAGTAATACTCCCACAGCTGCTCCCCTTGGGCCCACGCACTAAAGCGCACTTCCCAGGAGGTGAAGGCGAGCCCAGAGGAGAGGGAAGGTGGTTGAGAGAAGAAGTCATGCTGGCGAGGCGTGGGGTGAGTGGCAGCCGCAGCGGCAGTGCCAGTGGGCGCAACAGCAAAAGTGTTAGAGGAAGAAGAAGGGGTGCCTGTAGAAGGGGTGTGACTGGTTCCAACCGACGCGGCAGGGAGGCGACGCAGCACTATGGCGGCGACCTCATCATCAAAAGCGGCGCGATTGTCTTCAGCAAGCTTAAGGCGGTCCTCAGCCTCCTGCTGAGCCTCGCGAGCGAGGGTCAGCTGGCGCTGAAGAGTCGCTATGACTGACTCGTCGTCACCAGGCATGGTGACGACGCGAGGGCTCTGCCGGACAGATTTCGGCAGAGTTTCCCCAGCCCCAGTGGGCGTGGGAAAAGTGGAGTTGCCTAAGGCAAAGAGTCAACAGCTGCAGGACAGCCCACCCCGAGTCAGATAGGACAAGCCACCGCAGAAGGAGAAAAAGGGGAAGATACGCAGGCACAATATGCAGACAAGGTGGTCAAGAGGACGGGCTGTGGAGAAAAGCAAGGAGCGGAGGAACCACAGCAGCAGAGGCAGCAGATTGAACAGAGACGGTGGAGGTAATGGGCACCACCAGAGCAAAGGCTCCAGTGGTGCAGGCAGCAGCAAGAGTAGAGAAGGCTGCTACGACGGAGATGGTTGCTGTGACGAGGCTGGAGACGGCAGATGGAGCAGATGAAGCTGCGGTGACTGCGACTGCGGTGGAGGTGCGAATGGAAGCAGCGGCTGCCGCTGTGGCTGATGCAGCTGAGGCCGTTGCAGAGGCAATGGCAGATGCTGCAGCAGATATTTGTGTGCCTATATCAGCAGCCGCTGCAGCAATGGGACCAGAAACAACCGCGGCCTCTGTGTACGAATCTGCAGCACGCCCTGCTGAGGTGGCGGCAGGAGCACGTGAGGCTCTAGCGGCGGCGGCGAAGGTGGCTGCAGCTGCCGCCACTGCGTCAATGATGGCCGAGGTTGTGCGTGTAACGATGCCCACAAGACGAACGACGTCCTGTGGGAGCTGGTCAGCAGGAACCTCGGGATCGCCGGACAGCAGAGAGTCCTCCCTACGAGACTGGGGAGGGGAGTCGCTTACCAGACAATGACGTGACGCGCAAGCGGACCGTGCTGAGGCGGACTCGGACCCCCGGTCGCTGCTCATGCCGCGACGACGTCGTTCTCGTCGGTGCGACGTTCCCCCGTTGTAGTACTCCACCAACGCAGCCGCGTCTGGAACGTCACCGTGCGCCAGTGTGGCAGTTGAGGTATTAGGAAGGTGGGCGTCCTTTGCAGCTGTTGATAAAAGTGCAGCAGGTGAGAATGCAGCAGCAGTATTTGGAGAGATGTATGGATGCTGCTGCAGTCTCGTTGCAGCTGCTGCTGCTGCTGCTGCAAGCAGATCGGCACCTGCTGCTGTTGCTGCTGTCTCCTTGCTGCTGCTGTTGCTTTGCAGCAGCTGCTGCTACTGCTGCTGCTGCAGGTGCATCGGCACCTGCTGCTACTGCTGCTGCTGCTGTCGCCTTGCTGCTGATACTGCTGCTGCTGCCGCCTTGCTGTTGCTGCTGCTTCTGCTGTCGCTCTGCTGTTGCTACTGCTGCTGCTGTTGCTTTGCTGCTGCTGCTTCTGCTGTCGCTCTGCTGCTGCTGCTGCTGCTGCTGTTGCTTTGCTGCTGCTGCTACTGCTGCAAGTAGATCGGCACCTGCTGCTGCTGCTGCTAACGCAAGTGGATCGGCACCTGCTGCTGCTCCTGCTGTCGCCTTGCTACTGCTGCTGCTGCTGCTGCTGTTGTTCCAAGTGGATCGGCACCGGTTGCTAATGCTGCTGAGGACGATGAAGGCTGCTGTAGTTGGGTGGGTATCTGCGACAGTGTATGGGAGAAATGCGACGGGTGCTGTCGTCGCAGCTGCTGCTATCGCAGGCGTAGTCACTGCTGAGGAGGTTGCTACTTAGGGCATGGTGATGCTGCTGCTCAAGCTGCTGCCGTAGATAAGGCAGTTTGAGACCTGCAGCATCGCGGACTGGAGCAAACCCGCGGGTGTGAACGAAGTGAACACCCGCGAGTGTCCGCTCGTAGCTCCTGCTGTTGCCCGCCACAGAATGGGCGAGGGTAGGGAGCTGCAGTAGAAGAGAGCGTGCTCCTAGTGACAGAAGTGGCGGCGGAAGGGGTGGTGGCGACGAAGATTGGCCGCACACCAAGATCGAGCGCTCGATTCACGGGCTCAACACCTCCTCTCTCCACTGCTCTGATACCAGAGGATAGAGAATCCCGGTAGGAGGGAGAGTGAGGGTCGAGGGAAGCACGAACTGAGCATGCAAGAGACAGCGCCATGAACGGCGGCAGTTTTCGAAGAAGAAAAACGCGAGTAGCTCAGTAACAAAGAACAGAGGTGTTATGCGGGGCCCTAAGCTGCTGGCGAGGTGACGAGCGAGCGAGCAGCGAGCCCACCCTCGCTCTCACTCACGCCAAGCTAGGGTAGAACCTGGACCTGTTCCCACATTAATATTCAAGGACATGCAAGTCCAGGCCGAGAAAGCAACCCGGCCACAATCCCCTCTTTCTCAGGCAAAAAACCCACTAGAAATCCTAGTGTCACCAAACAATTATATTATGAGATGCTGTGGTAGGGGGAACGCTCAATTCTGCGAGCGACTCTGGATTGTCTTCTCTGAACCCCCATGAGTTCCCACCACTTGAGGTACAGCGTCAGCACCGATGTCCCTCCAGCATCAGTCACCTGCGTCAGTGCGGTGAGTATGCAGCTAGGCCAGAGGTCACAACATGTCTGTGGCACATAAACCAACACCCCCCCCCTCCATTGGCGTATGGGTTTGGAGCTGTCTGATTGTCATACAGTCTAGTGTACCAAGAGCTTCCTTGTTTGTGCTAATGACTTTCTAGTAGCTACATTACTCTTTCTGTGACATGTATGGCGTATTCTAGCACTCTGGTTCATGCACGCATGTTTGATAGAGTTTTCTCGGTGGTCGAGATCCGGGTACTTGGTGGTTTGTGCCAATTCTCCAGGAGACCCCATGGTGGCTTGTCTCTGATGGTTTGTGCACTCTCTCTATGGTCCAAACCCTGGTACACGGTGGTTTGTACCAGTACATCGGGAGACCCACCGTTGATTGGTCTCGTCTTTGTTGACCCTTTGTTATACTTGTAGTTTGCTTGTGGCTGAGACCTGGACGTCTGGTTACATGTTTCCGCGTCTCGGGAGGCCTAAACTTGCCTAGCCTGGCTAGTCGGTGATGCTCGTGTGCCATCGCAGAGTCTGATGTGTTTGGGGTATTTTGTATGTTTTTTCCATCGGTTGAGACCTGTGCACACGCTTGACTGTCTCGGTGCCTCAGGAGACCTCTGTTGTGTGGTTTCATGTTCTATGACATGTGCATTCCCCGTTTGTACTTTTTGGTACAACAGGGATGACAGGGCATGGTGGGGTAGCCGCCAGTCCCTAGTACATAAGCCCTCAGCAGGGCTCATTATAGTCTCTCCTTGACTCTTAACTCATGCGTTCCGGACTTTGCCAAATCTTGGCGCCGCAATTCTCTGACTCACCACCAGATCTCGTGTCTCATCCAACATGGGCCTTCATGCCCTAGACTAATTTTAGCATTATATCATAGCACACGGGGGCCATGAGAGCGAATAGCCAATGCAAGGTCATGGCCATTTTCGGTCGTGACTCGATCAGCTGCATGGCGGAATTGACGTTCTCACCCTCTTTGATCCTCACCATTAAGAGTTGCTTCATTGCGAAGATCTTGTTTGCGAGGGATCTTGGTTGGTGGATGGAGCAGGGCTTCTTCCACGCATCTGCTGCCAAAGCGCAGCCATGTACATAGTCCCATACAGATTGATGCAGTGCTGACAAGAGGAGCATCAGCGCCTCCATGTTATTCTTAGCAAAGGTCACCTTGTCCTCGTCGGTCACGCTTGCACCTTGAACCCCAGCGCCCTTTATTAGCTCCAGCAGTCCCTTGTGCGTGAGGTGGATCTCAAAATGCCACCACCACAGTCAAAAACCAGGGCCACCCATGTATTTCTGCATGGGCAGGAACTCCATCTTCTGCGTCATCTTGAACTTCTGCTATGGATAGTCTCAAACTGCTCCGGCGAAGTCGCCCGGAGCGACGCTGTCGTGCATTGCGGAAGCCGTGAACGTCTTGGTAGGTAGATCAGGGTAGTGGCCCCATAACTCTTTGTCAGGAATGATGTTCTGGTGTGCTCTGATCCACCAAGTGTCCACAACTCTTAGGGAAAAGAGACTTCCAAGATAGGTGTGTGTTTTGGATTGCCACAACACCAAGTGAGCAGAATTCTGGCAGAATGTAGGTTGCAAAGACTGAGAACGGCTGACGACCATAAACGATTTGTTGTCTTCATGAAATTATATCAAATTATCATAGCCTATGATCTGAGCTGTCCAACGCATCCAAGCACGTCCAAAACATAGCAGTAGATCCCCTGCTACGGCCGTTGAAGTAACCAAGGGTGGAGTCGTCCACCATGTTCACTAACGGCGGTGATGGGAGGCGCTTCGATAGTGGCCTCTCGAAGCACCCTTTTTGGCCCTCCAACGTGGAAGAAGGCTTGCCCTGGTCCAGGAGACCTCCCACGTCTCTTCCTTTATGGCCCACATGCCTTTGGTGCTCATTGAAGTCCAACTCGGACCATCGGCGATGTAATTATCCCGTCACTAATGATGGATACCCAGATTCCACCCACATGCCATCCAAACTTCGGATGGAGCTAACATTCTGAATTCTCAACCAAATCGAGCAACAGAAAGCTCGCAACCACATGGAAAAATCCAGGAAGTCCACATATCAGATCATATATCAAACCACTTTTCCAGTGGTCGAACCAAAAAAACTGCGATTGGCATCCATGACAGGGGCATTTTTTCACAGGTAGCTCAGCAGAAAACAAGTCACCGTAGCTGCCCAGCACTCCCTTAACGCCTACCGACAGCTCTGCTACTGATGGCTTATGCTCCTCTCCCTCTTATTGCTTTCTCTACTGCCAACACTTCCACCTCTTCAGCTCCTTCCTTTTGCCGTACCCATATGAGGTACATTTGGTCCCCCTTGTGCTAACAGCGCTTTAGCTACACATAAATTGATTACGACACCTTGCCTACCTTGGAGTCCTTTTCCTTACCCCGGAGTGGCCAAACAATCTGCTCTCTACTTTTCTTCACCTTCACGTGGTTGCACATCCAATCCACAACAGCATTCTACCAATGCAGCCAGTCACGCACCAAAACGGCGTCATAGGCATCCATCAGGCAC
>SZWC01010326.1:44550-67928 GCA_023375785.1 Penium margaritaceum
CCAAAGCATTGCTAGGCATCACGAGGCATTACAAAGGCATTGCCATGCATTATCCAGGCATTACCATTAAATTCCTAGGCATTACTGAGGCATTTATATGCATTTCTAGGTATTGCTAGGCATTTCCAGGCATTGCTAGGAATTGCCAGACATTTCCCAGGCACTGCCGGGCATTTCAGAGGCACTGCTAGGCATTGTCGTTGCATTGCTAGCCATTGCACAAGCATTGCCATGCATTTTCCAAGTATTTCGAGTCATTGCTGAGACATTCCCAATCATTTTTGGGACATATCCAGGAAATTCCAAGGTATTTCACGGCATTTCCATGCATTGTCCATGCAGTGCATAGGCATTGACCAGTCATTGTCCAGCCATTGCCAAACATTTCCCAAGCATTGCCAGGCAGTACTCAAGAATTGCCATGTATTTCCCAGGAATTGCGAGGCATTGTCTGAGCATTTCCACGCATTGTTAGGCATATTCCTGAGAATACCTAGAGAAATATAACAATGCTCGGTAATGCCTGGGAAAAATGTGGCAATGTCTTGCAATTCCAGGCAGTTACTGGGCAATGCATGGTAATGCCTAGCAATGCCTATCAATGCCTAGGAAATGCTTTGTAATTTCTATTCAATGTCTTGCAATGCAATAACTAGAAATGCCTATTTTTTTTCTGGAATTTCCTGGAAATGCCTGGACAATTCCTTGCAATGCGTGGACGATGCTTGGAAAACACCTGGGAAAATCTGTGCAATGCATTCCAATGCCTAGACAATGCCTCGCATTTCCGAGACAATGCAAGCGAATGTCGGACAATGAATCGTAATGCTTGGACAATGCCTAGCAATGTTTTGTAATGCCATGCACTGCCTCGTAGTGCCTAGAAAATGCCTAGACGATGCCTAGAAATACCTAAAAAATGCCTTGCAATGCGTGGGCAATGCCCGGAAATGTCTAGCAATGCCTGGGTGATACCTGGTAATGCCTAGGCAATTCCAGGGCAATGCTAGGCAATACATAGCAATACATAGCAATGCCTAGCAATGCCTATCAATGCTTCAACAATGCCTATAAATGCCTAGGAATGCCTGGTAATGCATAGCAATTCGTAAGTAATACATGGAGAATCCTAGCAATACATGGTAACTCTTGGCAATGCCCGACAGTGCTTTTATAATGCCTGGGAATGCCACGGGAATGCTTGGGAAATGCTTGGCAAGGCCTGTACAGTGCATGGCATTCCATGGACAATGCATGGCAATGCCTGGAAAATGCATGGCAATGCCTGGAAAATGCATGGCTTGAAAATGCCTGGCAATGCATGGGCAATGCCTTGCAATGCCAAGGAAATGCATAGTAACTCCTGGCAATGCGTGGGAAATGCGTGCAAATGTCTAGCAATGCCTGGAAATGCATGTGCAATGCCTGGTAATGCCTGGGGAATGCCTAGTTATTCCTGGCAATGCCTTGGCAATGCTCGACAATGCCAAACCCCAAACCATAAACCCTAAACCCTTGGCAATGATTGACAATGCTTAGACAATGCCTGGTAATGCCTAGGCAATGCCTGGCAATGTTTATGCAATGCCTGGAAATGCCTGACAATGCTTGGGTAATACCTGGGAAAGCCCTATCAAAACTGGAAATGCCTGCACAATGGCTGGCAATGCCTGGGCAATGCCAGGTGAATGCATGGAAATGTGTGGGAATGCCTGGATAGGGCCTAACAAAGCCTACCAATGCCTGGGTAGTACCTAGAAATGGCTGGTAATGACTTGAAATCCCTGGACATCGCCTAGCAATGCCTTGGCAATGCATAGAAATGCTCAGACAATGCTAAGGAATGCCTTGAAATACCAAGGAAATGCCTACGCAATGCATGGACAAAGCCACACTATTTCAGGAAATACCTTAGCAATGCCTCGTAATGGATGGCAATGCCGGTGCAATATACGGCAATGCCTAGAGATTCCTGGATGGATCCTAAGAATGCCTAGCAATGCAAAAAAATGCCTTGAAATTCCAGGCAATTCTTGCCAATGCAAGGCAATGCATGGCAATTCCTGGTAACTCCGAGGCAATGCCTGCAATGCCCGAGCACTGCCTAGGAAAATTCCTGCGCAATGCCTGGAAACACTTGGGCAATGCCTGGCAATGCCAGCAAATTCCTCGACAATTCCTGTGCAATGCCAAGAAATCCCTTGCAATGCTAGGCAATGCGTAGCAATGCTAGGCTATGCGTAGCACTACCTAAGAAACACCTAGCCAATCCCTTAAGAATGCATGACAATGTCTGGAAAATGCCTAGGCAATGCGTGGCAATGCATGTGGAATGCCTCGTTATGCGTTGGCAACACATTCCAATGCCTAGGCAATGCCTGCAATGCCTAAGCACTAGGCCCATGCCTGAAAATTCCTGGAAATACCTGGGCAATGTGTGGCAATGCCTGGCAATGCCAAGAAATGCCTGGACAATGCCTATGCAATGCCAAGAAATGCCTAGCAATGCTAGGCAATGCGTAGCAATTCTAGGCTATGCCTAGCACTGCCAAAGAAACACATAGCCAATCCCTCGAGAATGTATGGAAATGTCTGGAAAATGCTTAGGCAATGCGTGACAATGCCTATGCATTGCCTTGTAAGGCGTTGGCAACACAAACCAATGCGCGAAAATTCCTTGGAAATGCTTGGCAGTGTCTGGCAATGCCTATTTAATGCTTTGGCTACGATTGGGCGATTCTTGGCAAAGCCTACGCAACGCCTAGGAAATACCTCACAATGCCTAGAAATGCCTCACAATGCATGGCAATACCTATCAATTCCCGGGTAATGCTTGGCAATGCCTAGGAATTCCTAGTGATTTGTGGTAATTCCTGGGTAATGTATGGCAACGCCTAGCAATATGTGCAAATGCTTGGCCATGCCTGGAAGTGCATACAAAATGTCTGAGAAGTACTGAGCGATGCCTGGCAATTAATCACATTGCCTGGCAATGCATGGGCAATGCCTGGCCAATGCCTTGGAATGCTTGGCAATGCCTGGGAAATGCTTCGCAATGCCTAGCAATGCCTGGCAATGCCTGGGAAATGCCTAGCAATGCCTGGGCAATGCTTGGTGATGCTCGGCAATGCCTTGGAAATACCTTGCAATGCGTGGACAATGCCTTGCAATGCTTGGGTAAAACACGACAATGTCTAGCAATTCCTGGGCAATGCCCAGCAATGCTTAGGCAATGCCTGTCAATGCCTAGAAATTTTTGACAATTCCTGTGTAAGGCCTCAAATTTCTTGGAAAGTGCGTGACAACACGTGGCAATGCTTCATCAATGCCTAGCAATGCATGGACAATGCATGCTTAATGCCTGGCAATGTCTGACATTGCCTCGGCAATGCCTCACAAAGCCTAGAAATGCCTAAGCAATGCTTAGAAATTCCTTGAAATGCTTTGCAATGTTTTCACGATGCCTAACAATGCCTGGACGATGCCTGGGCAATGCCTTGAAATACCGGGCAATGCTTGGCAATGCTTGGAAAAAGCCTTGGAAATGCTTAAGAAATACCTCACAATGCATAGCAAAGCCTTCACAATGCTTAACAATCCATGGTAGTATTTGGTTAATGCCTGGGAATGCCTAGCAATGCCAAGCAATGCTTTGCAATGCCTACCAATGCTTGTCAATGCTTGGCAATTTCCACCAATGCCTGGTAAAGCATTGTAATGCCTGGCAACGCCTGGCAATGCATGGGTAATGCTTGGCAATATGTGGCAACACCTTGACAATACTTGGGCAATGCTTTGACAATGCTTGGCAATGCCTAGAAAATTCCTGGCAATGCCTAACAATGCCTAGCAATGCCTTGGCAATGGCAAGAAATTGATGCCAGGCATGGCCCTGCATTGCTTAGGCATTGCGTAGGCATTGCTAAGCATTTCCCCAGTATTGTTAGGCATTGGAGACATTAACTGGCACTGCCCAGGCATTTCCATGCAATGTTAGGTGTTGTCCAAGTATTGCTAGGCATTGCCCGGGCATTGCCTAGGTCATGCCCAAACATTGTCAAGCACTTCTAGGCTTTTCCAAGCATTTCCTAGGCATTTCCATGCATTGCCCAGGCACTGCCAGGCATTTTCTAGGAAATATTGGGCATTTTATAGGCATTTCTAGGAAATGCCTAGGCATTACTAGACTTTTCTAGGCATTTCTATGCACTGTCCGAGATTCGCCAAACATTCCCCAGGTAATGCCATGCATTGCTAGGCGAGATATTGCCGAGGAATTTTTAGGCATTGCCGGACATTGCTTAGGCATTGCATAGGCATTGCCAAGCATTACCCCAGCATTGCCACACCTTCGGAGAAGTTAAGTGACATATCCTAGGCACTTGTCATGCATTGCAAGGCATTGCCTAGGCATTGCTAGGCATTGCCCATGCATTGTCTGGCATTTCCTCGGTATTGTCTGGGCAATGTGCAAATGTTGCCAGGCACTGCCAAGCTTTCCCAAGCATTGCCGTGCATTGCCCTAGCATTGTCACACATGACTAGGCTTGGCTATGCATTGTCTAAGGCTTCCTAGGCATTGCCATGCATTTCCAAGCGTTTCCTGGCATGGCCTAGGCACTGCTAGGTATTGCCACACATTCCCTAGGCATTGTTAGGAATTATCCAGGCATGGCCAGGCACTGCTAGACATTTCAAGGCACTACCAACGCCTTTCCAGGCATTNTTGGGCATTTTATAGGCATTTCTAGGAAATGCCTAGGCATTACTAGACTTTTCTAGGCATTTCTATGCACTGTCCGAGATTCGCCAAACATTCCCCAGGTAATGCCATGCATTGCTAGGCGAGATATTGCCGAGGAATTTTTAGGCATTGCCGGACATTGCTTAGGCATTGCATAGGCATTGCCAAGCATTACCCCAGCATTGCCACACCTTCGGAGAAGTTAAGTGACATATCCTAGGCACTTGTCATGCATTGCAAGGCATTGCCTAGGCATTGCTAGGCATTGCCCATGCATTGTCTGGCATTTCCTCGGTATTGTCTGGGCAATGTGCAAATGTTGCCAGGCACTGCCAAGCTTTCCCAAGCATTGCCGTGCATTGCCCTAGCATTGTCACACATGACTAGGCTTGGCTATGCATTGTCTAAGGCTTCCTAGGCATTGCCATGCATTTCCAAGCGTTTCCTGGCATGGCCTAGGCACTGCTAGGTATTGCCACACATTCCCTAGGCATTGTTAGGAATTATCCAGGCATGGCCAGGCACTGCTAGACATTTCAAGGCACTACCAACGCCTTTCCAGGCATTTCCAGGCATCACCATGCATTGACCTTGCATTGCCAGGCATTGCCCATGAATATCCAAGAAATTTCCAAGGATTGCCAAGCATTTCTAGGCATTGCCAACTATTTCCCATACATTATCACGCATTATATGCATTTCCTGGCATTGCCAAGCGCGGACNGCACTGCTAGACATTTCAAGGCACTACCAACGCCTTTCCAGGCATTTCCAGGCATCACCATGCATTGACCTTGCATTGCCAGGCATTGCCCATGAATATCCAAGAATTTTCCAAGGATTGCCAAGCATTTCTAGGCATTGCCAACTATTTCCCATACATTATCACGCATTATATGCATTTCCTGGCATTGCCAAGCGCGGACCTTGTAAGTGCAAGTACGGTCCTTGTAGGCATAGAAACGAGCCTCGTAGGCGCATGGACGGACCTCATAGGTGTAGGCACATACCTCATAGGCACAAGCGCAGGCCTTGTAGGCAAAGGTGCGGGCCTCGTAGGCACAAGTGCGGCCCTCGTAGGTGTAGGCACAAGCCTCATAGGCGTAGGCACGGGCCTTGTAGGTGCAGGTACTAGCCTTGTAGGCACATGCATGGTCCTTGAAAGTACAGGCGCGAACCTCCTAGGCGCAGGTGTGAGCCTAAGAGGCGCAAGCTAACGCATCATCGGCGCAGGTGCAGGCCTCGAAGGTGTAGGCATATGCCTTCCAAACAAAGGTGCTGGCCTCGTTGGCACAGGCGCGGGCCTCCGTAGCGCACGCGGGGTCCTTGTTTGCATAGGCGCGAGCCTTGTAGGCACAGGCGCGGTCTTTGTAGGCACAGAAATGGGCCTTAGAGGCGCAAGCTCGGGTCTCGTATGCACAAGCTGTATCGTAGACGTAGGCACGGTCCTTGTACGTGTAGGTATAGGCATCCTAGGCGCAGGAGTGGGCCTTGTAGGCACACATGCTCGCCTCGTAGGCACAGGCGAGGGCCTCGTAGGTGTGGGCGCCAGCTCCATACACGCATACGTGGGCCTTGTATTCTCAGGTGCAGGCCTCATAGGGGCAAGCACAGGCCTGGTAGGCACACGCGTGGGCCTCCTATACACAAGCGTTGGCCTAGAAGGCCTTGGCTCTGCTCTTGTAAGAAAAAGCACATGCCTTGTAGGCCCGGGTGCGAGCCTTGTAGGTGGAGACGCGGGCCTTGTAAGCACAAGCACGGGCTTCAGAGGCATAGGCGCGGGCTCCGTAGGTGCTGGCATTCTTGTAGGCACAGGCACGTGCCTCATAGGCATAGACGCGGGCCTCCTCAGTTTCAGCGCAAAACTCGTAGGAATAGGCTTCGGCCACGTAGGTGCAGGCGTGGGTCTTGTAGGTGTATGTATGGGCCTCGTATGTGCAAGCGTGGGCCTTGTAGGCGCAAGCAAGGGCCGCATAGGCACAGGCGTGGGCCTTGTAGGAACACGCGCGGGCATCATAGGCGCAGGTTTGGGCCTCGTAGGCACGTGGGCATCATGATTGCAGGCGCGGGCCTCATTGGCGCAGGCGCGGTCTTCGTAGGCGTAGGCGCCGGCCTCTTAGGTGCCTGCCTCATAGGTGCAGGAACGGGCCTCCTAGGTACAGGCAATGGTCTCCTAAACATTGGCGCGAGCCTTTTAGGCACAGGCACAAGCCTTGTAGGCGCAAGCGCGCGCCTCGTAGGCGCAAGCGGGGGCCTCATAGGTGAATTCATGAGCCTTGTAGGTGTTGGCGCGGGCCTCATAGGCACAAGCAGGGGTCTCGTAGGCGCATGTGGTAGCCTCATAACTGCAGGCTCGTGCCTCATGGGTGCACATGCAGACCACATAGGCGCAGGCGCGGTCATCCTAGGCGCAAGCATCATACTCACAGGCGCATGTGCAAGCCTCTCAAGCGTAGGCGAAGGCCTTCAAGGTGCCGGGATGGGCCTCAAAGGCACAGGCGCAGGCCTTGTAGGCCTGGGCCATCTCATAGGCGTAGGCATGGTCCGAATAGGTGCCGGTATGGGCATCCTAGGAGTAGGCATGGGCTTTGTAGGCAGAGGCGTGAGCCTTGTAGGCATAGGCTAGGGCCTCAACTGCACAGGGACAGGCCTCGTACACATAGGTGTGGGCTTTGTAGGCGCATAAAAGGAATGTTGAGCGTAGGCAAAATCCGTGTAGGCGCAGGTGCATGCCTCCTAGGTGTAGTCACGGGCCTAGAAGGTGTAAGCGCGGGCCTCCTATGCGCAGGCACGGGCCTCGTATTCGCACTCGCGAGTATTGTAGGCATAGGTAGGCATGGGCCTCGTAGGCGCATGAGTGGGCCTTGTAGGCGTAGGCGCGGGCCTCGTAGGCCCAGCTACGAGCCTCGTAGGCGCAACTGCGCGCCTTGGAGGTGCAGGGGCGGGCCTGATAGGAATAGTCGTGGGTCTCCTAGGCGCAGGCACGGGCATTGGAGGCGCATGTGTGGGCATCCTAGGCACAGGTGCAGGTCTCATAGGCACAGGCACAAGCCTCGTAGGCGTAGTTGAGGACCTTATAGATGCAGGCGTGGGTCTCGTAGGCACAATCGCGGGCTTCGTAGGTGCAGGCACAAGCCTCGTAAGTGCAGGCGCAGGCCTTGTAGACACAGGTGCAGGCTTCCTCGGCACAGGCACGGGCCACCTAGGTATAAGTGCGGGCCTTGTATGTGAAGGCACGAGTCTCCTAGGCGCAAGTGCGAGCCTCCTAGGTGGAGTTGTATGTCTTGTGGGTGTAGCGGTGGGCCTCTTAGGCACATGCTCGGGCCTTGTAGGTGCAGGCCGGGGCCTCGTCGGCACATTCACGGGCCTCGTTGGCAAAAGCGCGGACCTCCTAGGGGCAAGCGTAGGCCTATTAGGCGCAAGCGCGAGCATCGCACGCGCAAGTGTGGGTCTCGTAGGCGCACGTGCAAGCCTCGTATGCACACACGTGGGCCTCGCAGGCACAAGCCCGGGCCTCGTAGGCACACGAACCGGCCTCATAGGCCCTGGCGCACGCCTCCTAGGCGTAAGCACATGCCTCGAAAGTGCTAGCGCTATCCTCAAAGGCCTGGGTGTGGGCCTCGTAGGGGGAGGCGTGGGCCTGGTAGGCACAGGCATAGGATAACATGAAGCACACGTGGACCTTATAGATGTAGGCAAGGGCCTTGGCCTTGTAGGCGCAGGGACATGCCTGGTACGAAGAAGACGACCCTCGTAGGCGCAGGCGCAGGCCTCATAGGCACAAGCACGAGCCATGTAGGCGCAAGCGCAAGCCTCCTAGACATAAGCGTCGGCCTCCTAGGGGCAGTTGCAGGCCACGTAGGCACAGGCGCGAGCCTCGTAGGCATAGGCGTGGGTCTCGTAGGCCCAAGCGTAGGCCTCATAGGCGCAGGCGGGAGCCTCGTAGGTGTAGGCGTAGGCCTCCGAGGCACATGCGGGGGCCTCGTAGGTGCAGGTACAGGCCTCATAGGCGCCGGTCAAGGCCTCGTAGGTGTAGGCGCATGGGTCATAGGCGTAGGCGCGGGCCTCCTAGGCATAAGCATGGGCCTCGTGGACCCAGGTACAGGCCTCCTAGGCGCATGCGCGAGCCTTGTTGGTGCAGGCACACTCCCTGTAAGCGCAGGTGCTGGCCTCGTAGGCACAGGCACATGCCTCATATGCATGGTATCATGCCTTGCACGCACAGGCGCGGGCCTCGTAGGCGCAGACACCGGCATCATTGGCGTACGTGCAGGCCTGTTGGCGCATGCGTGGGCCTCATAAGCATAGGCAAAGGCCTTGTAGGTGCAGGCGTGGGCCTCCTAGGTGCCGGCACGTGCCTTGTAGGCGCAAGCACGGGCCTCATAAGCGCATTCTCACGCCTCAACGACATATGTACACGCCTTTAACACGCATGCGTGGGCCTCATAGGCCCAGGCGCAAGCCACATAGGTGAAGGCGCAGACCTCATAGGCATATGTGTGGGCTTGTAAGCGCAGGTGCCGGCCTTGTAGACACAGGCGCAAGCCTTGTAGGTACATGCGCAGGCCTTGTGGGCAAAGTCTCGGGCTTTGTAGGCTCAGATGTTGACTTTTTCGGTGCAAGCAAAGGCTTTATAGGCACATGCATAGGCCTAAAAGGCACAAGTACGAGCCTTGCAAGCACAAGAGTGGGCCTCTTACGTACAATGGTAGGCATTGTAGGTGTAGGCGTGGGCCTCATAGGAGCAAGCGCATGCCTTGTACATGCAAGCGTGATTCTCATGTGCGCAAGCCCTGTCTTTCTAGGCACAGTTGCATGCCTCATAGGCACAGGCACAAGCCTTGTAGGCGCAGGCACGAACCTCATAGGCGCAGGCATGGGACTTGTACATGTAGGCACAAGCCTATTACGCGCAGGCACAGGCCTCATGCGCACAAGAGCAAGCCTTGTAGATGTGAGTGCAGGCTTTGTGGGCATGGACACGGGCCTCGTACACGCAATAGTGGACCTCTGAGATGTAGGCGCGGGCCCTGTAGGCACAAGCGTGAGCCTTGTAGGGATAGGTGCGGGCCTGGTAGGCACTAGCGCGGGCCTCGTAGACGCAGGCGCGGGCCTTGTAGGCACAGGTACGGGCCTCGTACNGCGCAGGCACGAACCTCATAGGCGCAGGCATGGGACTTGTACATGTAGGCACAAGCCTATTACGCGCAGGCACAGGCCTCATGCGCACAAGAGCAAGCCTTGTAGATGTGAGTGCAGGCTTTGTGGGCATGGACACGGGCCTCGTACACGCAATAGTGGACCTCTGAGATGTAGGCGCGGGCCCTGTAGGCACAAGCGTGAGCCTTATAGGGATAGGTGCGGGCCTGGTAGGCACTAGCGCGGGCCTCGTAGACACAGGCGCGGGCCTCGTAGGCACAGGTACGGTCCTCGTACGCGCAAGCGCTGGCCTTGGAGGCATAGGCATGGTCCTCCTAGGTGCAGGCATGAGCTTTGTATGTGCAGGCGCTAGCCCGCAGGCGCAAGCGTGGGCCTTGGAGGCGTAGGCGTGGGCCTCTTAGGTGCAGGTGCGGGCCTCGTAGGCACAGGCGTGGGCCTCTGAGGTGTAAACGTGGGCCTTGTAGGCGTAGGCTTGGGCCTCAGAGGCTCAGACACAAGCCTCATAGGCATAGGCGTAGGCCTCGTAGGCGTAGGCACAAGCCTTGTAGGTGCAGGCGTGGGCCTTGTAGGTGTGGGCGTGGGCCTCGTAGGTGCAGGCCGGGCCTCGTAGGTACAGACACGGGCCTCGTATGTGCAAGCGCTAGTCTCGTACGTGCAGGCATGGGCCTTTTAGGTGCAGACATGGGCCTTGTAGGTGCAAATTAGGGCCTCGTACTCGCAGGCACGAGCCTTATAGGGGTAGGTACAGGCCTCGTAGGCATATGCACGGGCCTCGAAGGTGCAAGCGTGGGCCTCCTATGCGCAGGTGTGGGCCTTGTAGGCACAGGCACGTACTTGTAGGCACAGGCGTGGGCCTCATAGGCACAGGCAAGAGCCTCAAAAGCGTAAACGGGAGCTTTGTAGGTGCACGTGTGGGCCTCATACTCACAGGCGCGGGCATTGTACACGCAAGTAAGGTCCTCATATGCGCAGGTGTGGGCCTCTTACATGCAAGTGAGAGCCGCGTACACGCAAGCGCGGGCCTCATACGTGTAGGCAAAGTCCTCGTACACACAAGAGCGGGCCTCATACGCGTAGGCTTGGGCCTTGTAGGCACAAGCGCGAGACTCGTAGGCGTAGGCTCGAGACTCGTACGCATAGGCGCGGGCCTCGGAGGCACGAGCTTCTTAGGCATAGGCACAGGCCTCAGAGGCACAGTCGCTGGCCTTGTAGGCACATGCTTGGGCCTCTTAGGTGCAAATGTGGGAATTCTATGTAAAGGCTCAGGCCTCATACACGTAGCCACAGACCTTGTAGACGTAAGCACGGGCCTTGTAGACACAAGGACAGGCCTCGTAGGCGCAAACGTGGGTCTTGTGAGCCCAGGTGCGGGCCTCTGGGGCACAGGCGCACGCCTCCTAGTTACAGGCATGGGCCTCGTAGGCATAGGCGCGGGCATCGTAGGAGCAGGCACAAGCCTCGTTGGCGTAGGCACAACACTTGAACACACAGGCACGGGCCTCGTAGGTGCAGGCGCGGACCTCGTAGGTACAGGCGTGGGCCTTATGGGCATAGGCATGGGCCTTCTAGGTATAGGCGTGGACCTCATAGGCGCAGGCACGGGACTATTAGGCGCAGGCTCGAGCCTTACTGGCAGTACAGGCGCGGGCCACCGAGGCAAAGGCAAAAGCTTCATAGGCATAGGCGTGGGCTTGGCAGGTGCATGCATAGGTCTCCTAGGCACAGGCGTGTGCCTCGTAGGTATAGGCATGGGCCTCATAGTTGTAAGCGTAGGCCTCGTTGGCGTAGGCGTGGGCCTTGTATGTGCATGCTTGGGCCTCAGACACGCTGGCGCGGGCCTCGTAGGTGCACAAAGGGGCATTGCAAATGCAGGCATGGGCATTGTAAGGCGTAGGCGTGGGCCTAGAAGGCACAAGAGCGGGCCTTCTAGGCACAAGCACGTGCCTTGTGGACGCAGGTGCGAGGCTTGGAGGGACAGGCACAGGCCTTGTAAGTACAAGCATGGGCCTTGATGCGTAGACACAGGCTTTGTAGGGGCAGGAGCGGGTCTTGTAACCACAGGCACAGGCCTTTTACGCACAGGCACAGCTTGTGGACGCAAACATAGGCCTTGTATACACAAGCACGGGCCTTGTAGGCACATACGCTGGCATTGTAGGTGCAAGCGCAAGCGTTGTAGGCAAATGCGTGGGCCTCCTAGCTGCAAGCACGCGCCTGGTAAGCACAAGCGTGAGCCTCATGGACGAAGGCGCGGGCCTTGTAGGTGAAGGCATGGGCCTTGTAGGCAAGCACAAGCCTCATAGGCGCAGGCACATCCCTCATATGCGCAGGCCCGGGCATTGTCGACATATTGCGGGCCTCGTACGAGTAGGCGAGGACCTTGTAGGCGTAGGCGCAGGTGTAGAAGGTGCATGAGAGGGCCTTGTGGGCGCACGCACGGGCCTTGTAGGCATAGGCAAGGGCCTCATAGGCACAGGCACGGGCCTCATTTGTGTAAGCACGGGCCTTGTAGGTGCAACTGTGAGCCTCATAAGCGCAGGTGTGGGTATTGTAGGCGCACGCAAGGGTATTGTAGGCAGAGGCACGACCTCATAGGGACAGTGTCAAGCCTGGTATACGTAGTTGGGGGCCTCGTAGGTGCAGGCGCAGGCCTCATAAGCATAGGCGTGGGCCTCGTATGTGTAGGCCCACGCCTCGTACATGCAGGCACTGGCCTTGTTAGAACAGGCGCGGGCCTCGTACGCTCATGCGTGGGTCTGATGCGTGCAAGCGCCAACCTTGTACCCACAAGCACAGGCCTTATAGGCACAAGCGTGGGCATCTGAGGTGCAGGCACGGGCCTCAAAAGCGCAGACCCATGCTGGCACGCACAAACGTGGGCCTTGTGGATGCAGGCGCGAGCCTTGTAGGCATAGGCATGGGTCTTGAAGGCGTAAGTGAAGGCACAAGCACAGGCCTAGTAGGTGCAGGCGTGGGCCTCATAGGTGCAGGCACTAGCCTCGTACGCGTAGGCACAGACCTCGTACATGTAGGAGTTGGCCTCGTACGCACAGGAGGAGGCTTCATAGGCATAGGCGCATGCCTCATAAGCGCAGGTGTGGGCCTTCTAGGCCCAGGCAGGGCTTCATGGACGCATGTGCAACCCTCGTGTGTGCATACATGGACCTCTTATGCGCAGGCGCGGGACTCATATGTGAAAGCACGAGCCTTGCATGCCCAGGTATGGCCCTTGTAGGCCCACACGCGGGCCTTAGAAGCGCATCCACAGGCCTTGTAAGTGTAGGCACGGGCCTCTTAGGGATTCGGGCGGGCTCCACAGGTGCAGCCACATGCCTTGTAGGCGTAGGCGCGGGCCTCATAGGCACGGGAGGGCCTTGTACGTGTAGGCGGGTGCTCATACCCACAGGCGCTAACCTCGTAGGTGCATGCGTGGGCCTCCTAGGTACAGGCATGGGTCTAATCGGTGCAAATAGGGACTCAGTAGGCGCAAACATGGGCTTTGTAAGCGCATGCATGGGCCTCATGCAGGCAGGCACGGGCCTCGTACATGCAGGCGCTTGACTCATACACGCAAGCGCATGCCTCGTACGTGTACACGCAGGTCTCATACACACAGGTGTGGGCCTCATACGTACAGGCATAGGCTTTGTACGCACAAATGCAAGCCGTGTATGAGCAGGTATGGGCCTCATAGGCACAGGTGTGGNGGCATGGGTCTAATCGGTGCAAATAGGGACTCAGTAGGCGCAAACATGGGCTTTGTAAGCGCATGCATGGGCCTCATGCAGGCAGGCACGGGCCTCGTACATGCAGGCGCTTGACTCATACACGCAAGCGCATGCCTCGTACGTGTACACGCAGGTCTCATACACACAGGTGTGGGCCTCATACGTACAGGCATAGGCTTTGTACGCACAAATGCAAGCCGTGTATGAGCAGGTATGGGCCTCATAGGCACAGGTGTGGACCTCATAGATGCAAGCTCCGGCCTCGTACTGCCAGGCACGGGCTACCTAGGCGTAAGCGAGGGTCGCATAGGCACAAGCACAGGCTTTGTAGGCACATGTGTGGGCCTTCTACACACATTCGCGAGTATCCTAGGTGCAGGCAAAGGCCTTGTAGGCGCAGGCTCGGGCCTTGTGCGCGCAAGGACGGGCCTCGTAGGTGCGGAACACCTTGTAGGCGAAGGCACATGCCTCGCAGGCGCATACACGGGCCTCGTAGGCACATGCGCCAGCTTCATCGACACAGGCGCAAGCTTGGTAAGCGCAGGGACGGGCCTCAAAGGCGCAAGAGCGGACCTTGTAGGCACACGCACAGGTCTTGTAGGCGCAGGCGCCGGTCTTGCAAGCGGAGGCATGAGTCGTGTTGGCGCAGGCACCGGCCTCCTAGGTGCAGTCGCGGGCCTCGTAGGTACATGCACGGGCCTCTTAGGTACAAGTGTAGGCCTCGTTGGCATAGGCATAGGATTTGTAGGTTCAGGCACACGACTAGTTGGCGCAGGTGCAAGCCTCGTAGGCGCAAGCGCCGTCCTTGTAGGCGCAGGCGTGGGCCTCGTAGGTGAAGACGCAGGCCTCGTAGGTGTAGGCGCGGGCTTCATAGCGGGTAGGCATGGTCCGGCGCGGACCTCGTACGTGTAGGAGCACGCTTCTTAGGCGTAGGTACGGGCCTGATAGGCACAAGCGTGGGCCTTGTAGCCATAGGGGCAAGCCCATAAGCATAGGCACAGTTACGAGCCTAGAAGGCGAAGGCACGGGCCACATATGTGCAGGCGTGGACCTCGGAGGCATAACCATGGACCTCATAAGTGCATGCGTGGGCCTTGTAGGCGCAAGCAAGGGCCTCATAGGTGAAGGCGCGGGCCTAGTAGGCGAAGGCACGGGCCTCGTAGTAGAGGTGCAGGCCTCATAGGCGCAACCACGGGCCTCGTAGGTGCAAGCGTGGGCCTTGTAGGTGCAGGTATGCACCTTGTACGTACAAGGGGAGGCCTGGTAGGCGAGGGCCTTGAAGGCGCCGGGTCGGGACTCGTAGGCATAGGCACTGGCCTCATAGGCGCAGATGCAAGCCTTGTGGGTGCAGGTGTAGGCCTTGTAGGTGCAAGCGCATGCCTCCTAGGCACAAGCGCACGCTTCTTGGGCAAAGGCGCAAGCCTCTTAGGCTCTGGCACGGGCCTCATAGGCACACGACCCTCATAAGGGCAAGCGCCGGCCTCGTAGGCTCAGGCGTGTGCCTTGTAAGCGTATGCGCGGGCCTCATAAGAGCATCTGCGAGCCTCGGAGGAGAAGGCGTGGGCCTTGTAAGGGCATGCGCGCGCCTCCTAGGTGCAGGCACAGGCCTTGTAGGCATAGGGACTGGCTTGGTAGGCACATGTGCAGACCTCCTAGGCACATGCACGAGTGTCTTAGGTGCATATGAAGCCCTCGTAGGCGTAGGCGTAGGTGCAGACCTTGTATGCACGGGACCTTGTAGGCGCGAGAGGGGGTCTTGTTAGCGAAACTGCAAGCTTTGCATGGATAGGCGTCGCTGTAGGCCTTGTGGGAGCAAGGACAAGCCTTGTAGGCACAGGCACGGGCCTTGTAGGCGTAGGCGTGGGCCTTCTAGGTGCAAGTGCGGGCCTTGTAGGCGGAGGCGTGGGCCTCTTACACGCAGGCGCACGCCTCGCAGTCATCGGTGCGAGCCTTGTAGGCGCAAGCACGGGCCTCGTAGGCACAGGCACGGGCCTCGAAGGTGCAAGCGCGGGCCTCATAGGTGTAGGTGCGGGCCTCGTAGGTGCAGGCGCAAGCCTCGAGGGTGAATGCGTGGGCCTCAAGGGTGCAGGCTAGTACCTTGTAGGAGTAGGTGTGGGCTTTGTAGGCCAGATGTAGGCCTTGTAGGCGCAGGCGTGGGCCTTGTATGCCCATGGGTAGGCCTCGTCCGCGTAGACGTGGGCATTATACGTGCACTAGCAGGGCTTATACGCGTAGGAGCGGACCTTGTACACGCAACTGTGAGCCTCGTAAATGCATGCGTGGGCCTTGTAGGCACAGGCAAGCCCTTGTAGACGTAGGCGCTGGCCTTGTAGATGTGGGTGCCGGCCTTGTAGGTGCAGGTACAGGCCTGGTAGGCGCAGGCATGGACTTCATAGGCGCAGACATGGGATTTGTGGGCGCAGGCGCATGCCCCATAGGTACAAACTATGTAATAAGCATTGGCGCCGGCCTCGTAGGCGCAGGCACCGACCTTGTAGGCATAGGCGCGGGTTTTGTTGGCACAGGCGTGGGCCTCGTAGGTGAAGACGCAGGCCTTGTAGGTGCAGGTACAGGCCTGGTAGGCGCAGGCATGGACTTCATAGGCGCAGACATGGGATTTGTGGGCGCAGGCGCATGCCCCATAGGTACAAACTATGTAATAAGCATTGGCGCCGGCCTCGTAGGCGCAGGCACCGACCTTGTAGGCATAGGCGCGGGTTTTGTTGGCACAGGCGTGGGCCTCGTAGGCACAAGCGCCAGCCTAGTAGGCGCAGGGACGAGCCTCGTGGATGCAGGCAACGACCTCAAAGACACAGGCGTGAGCCTCATCAGCGCAGGCGCTTGCCTCATTAGCGCAGGCATGGGCTGCGTAGGTGCAGTCGCTTGCCTCTTAGGTGCAGGCCTGGGCCTCGTAGGCGCACGAACCTCATAGGCACAGGCCCGGGCATTGTAGGTGCAGGCGAAGGCCTTGTAGGTGCAAGCGTACACTTCTGATGCATGCACGGGCCTCCTATGTGCAGGCGCGGGCCTTGGAGGTGCAGGGGCGAGCCTCCCAGGCATGAGTGCGGGCCTCGTACGAGACAAAAATGCTAGGCAGCAGGTTGGGGCAGCAGCGTTGTTGATGCAGCGTGCGGGCNATCAGCGCAGGCGCTTGCCTCATTAGCGCAGGCATGGGCTGCGTAGGTGCAGTCGCTTGCCTCTTAGGTGCAGGCCTGGGCCTCGTAGGCGCACGAACCTCATAGGCACAGGCCCGGGCATTGTAGGTGCAGGCGAAGGCCTTGTAGGTGCAAGCGTATGTGCAGTAGGTGTAGGTACTTCTGATGCATGCACGGGCCTCCTATGTGCAGGCGCGGGCCTTGGAGGTGCAGGGGCGAGCCTCCCAGGCATGAGTGCGGGCCTCGTACGAGACAAAAATGCTAGGCAGCAGGTTGGGGCAGCAGCGTTGTTGATGCAGCGTGCGGGCTTCCACGCTCGTTGCTGAAGTCTGTTGCCCCCTCAGTCTGCTGCTCTAGAGACTAAGTCTGGAAGCTCTGGGTTTGTTNGCACGAACCTCATAGGCACAGGCCCGGGCATTGTAGGTGCAGGCGAAGGCCTTGTAGGTGCAAGCGTACACTTCTGATGCATGCACGGGCCTCCTATGTGCAGGCGCGGGCCTTGGAGGTGCAGGGGCGAGCCTCCCAGGCATGAGTGCGGGCCTCGTACGAGACAAAAATGCTAGGCAGCAGGTTGGGGCAGCAGCGTTGTTGATGCAGCGTGCGGGCTTCCACGCTCATTGCTTAAGTCTGTTGCCCCCTCAGTCTGCTGCTCTAGAGACTAAGTCAGGAAGCTCTGGGTTTGTTGCTCAGAAGTGCGCGCGCCAGTGTTAGCGCCAGAAAGGAGCTGGAAACTGAAAGTAACTGATTAGGAATGAAGAATAAGCAACAATGGGAGACCCCTCCAAGTTCTAGCTCCCCCCCACTAGTGTAGAACTTGTTACTCAGCTAACCAGCGAATCAGAAAATAGTCCTAGACCTATTTTCTTGCAGGCAGGGTTTTCTCGGTGAGTCCTGCCAGACGCCCGACAACCCAAAACCCGGGCGTCGTCCGTTTTACCTTACAACTGGACCATATTGTACTACCGACGCTGCGAACGCAGTCATGCGGTCAGAATCAGCTAGAAAAATAGCCGCAGAGAGTTATGACTGCCCGAACCCAGGTAGTGCCTATGACAGTCAATGATGCCAAACAGTCCCACACAGCGAGAGACATGGACCATAGGCAGAGCATGATATTGCAGACGCTGTAGCACAGCCAGAAACAACGCTGGGTGCATGTAGACAGCATCTGCAGTGGCCGTGACCGCCGGCGGCCCGACCGCCGAGGAGGCCTACCGATGGAGCTGAGTGCGTCACCAGAGGGAGGAAGCTCTAGCAAAGTGTGAGTAGGCCTCAGAGTGCGTTGACTCCACCAGATGAAACTCCAGCAGCGTCGAGTCTCGCCGTCAGTCATCTGCACGCCGATGTACACAACAGCGTACAATGAGAGATGCGTAAAAACCAACACTCCCCCATAACTCAGAGGCGCAAGGCACATGTGCAGGCAGAGACACGGTCAACGGTCAGACTCCCCTAGGGCACGCAGAGACTTAGGAAAGAACAAGGAGAGTCACTCACGGATGTATGCCAACCGAACTCACAGCCTTCTTGAACGAGTCACGCTTCAATGCCTTGGTCAAGAAATCAGCCAGCTGTTGTGCTGTCTCAACCCACACGATGTTGATGCTGCCGTAATGTAACAATAAATGCACATAGTGATACTCAATGTTGATGTGCTTTATGCGTGTGTGATCCATGCCGTCATTGTCGACGATGGCCATGGCACTCTCATTGTCACAATGGAATGTGATGGATGCGACTCACTAACGCAACTCAAACAACAGATGATGCAACCACATAGTCTCACACGCGCTTGAGCCAAGGGCCACGTACTCAGCCTCAGCAGTGCTACGTGTAATGCACCCTTGCTTGCCACTACACTAGGACACAGTTGTACCGCCAATCAGAAAGATCCAGCCTGTGCGACTCTTACCGTCCGGACCGCCGGCCCAGTGACTGTCGATGTACCCTATCGCGACAACAGATAGCTCGCGGCGGAACATGAGACCTTGCCGTGGAGTCGAGATGACATAGCGCAGTATTCGGACCGCAGCCTCGAAGTGCAGGTCACGTGGCTCCTGAGAAAACTGGGCCAGGAGGTTGACGGTGAACACGATATCTGGGCACGTCATCGTCGCCAGGATTATCAGTGACCCGATGACTTGCTGATACGTGGTCACGTCAAGTGGCTCGCCCACAACAACTGGGTCAAGAATCTTCACCTTCACCTAGCCATCAGGTGACATGGGTGAAGATGCTCTCGGCACGAGTGGCAGGTCCTCTGCAAAGCGGGTGGATAGAGTCTGCACATAGGCGGCCTGGTGGATGTGCATGACGCCCTGGGAGCAATCATGCTATAGCTCCATGCCCAGGAAGACTCGAGCAGATCCCAGATCCTTCATTTGGTAGGCGGTGTGCAGCAAGTCCTTGACACGCTCAATGGTAGCCGTGTCTGGCTACGCAATGAGGAGATTGTCGACATAAACTACAACAGCAGCAAAAGTATAGCCTCGCTGACTAACAAATAGTACAGGATCAGCGGTGCTGCGCTAGAGGCCGCCGCGAAGGAGGGTGCTGCTGATCACTCAGTTCCAGCACCGATGCAACTGCTTCAAGCCATAAAGGGCCTTCCGCAGACGCCAGACTCTTACAATGCCATCCTCAAAGCCTGGGGGCTGCACAATGTAGAGCTCATCACCCTCCAGTGAGCCATGGAGAAAAGCGTTGCTCACGTCCATCTGATGCAGCTCCCACCCATGCTGGGTGACCAAGCTGAAGAGCGCCCGGCTAGTGGAGAACCGGCCAACTGGGGCAAAGATCCGGTCGTAATCGACCCCAGGGATCCGGGCAAACCCCGTGGCTGTGAGGCGGGCCTTGTACTTGTCCAAGGACCCGTCGGGCTTCCACTCGCGCTGAAAGACCCACTTGGCGCCGATGGCCTTCTGACCTAGAGGAAGGTTGACAAGGTCATACACGTGGTGCTGTTGGATGGAACCGAACTCATCAGCGCAAGCAGTGTCCCATTGTGCGGCCTCTTGATAGGCTTGTGCCTCACGCAAAGTGGCTGGGTCCTCCAGGCGTGCTGTGGAGCGGACTGAGAGAGCGTGTACATCTCGAGCTCGAGGTGGAATGCGTGTAAGTGCAGCCATGAAAGCGTGCCGATGCTCGTGATGAAGCATGGCGTAGCCCTGTGTGGAGCCCGGGTGAAGGTCTGCAATGATGGCCGAAGTGATCAAATCAAGGGCCTTGGTGCTAGGATCCCCACTCATGACCGTGGGAGTGGAGGAGACACGTGGAGCTACAAGGAGTCAAGGTGCCACAGAGCGTGGTGCGATGGTCTGTACGTTCACCGATGATTTGGGTCAGAGGCTGCTGTAAGGGCTACGTGTGTAGCGTGGTAGGGCATGAGATGGCACTGAGTCCGACAGGCCAACAGAAGCGGACAGGGTTGCTGGCTTGGAGGGGCTGGTGGACGCGACTGGTCCTGCCAGCTCGGAGGGGCCAGTGGACGCGACTGGGACTGTTGGCCCTGAGAGGCAGTGGACGCGACAGGGGCTGCCATCCTGGAGGGGCCAGTGGACACGATTGGGGCTGCCGGCACAGAGGGGCCAGAGGATGCGACTGGGGCTGCCGGCCCGGAGGGGCCAAAGGATACGATTGGGGCTGCTGGCCTAGAGGGGCCAGTGGACGCAATTGGGGATGTTGGCCTGGAGGAGCCAGTGGACGCGACTGGGGCTACCGGCCCGGAGGGGCCAGTGGACACGACTAGGGCTGTCAGCCCGGAGGGGCTAAAGGACGCAACTGGGGCTACCGGCTCGGAGGGGCTGAGGGATGTGTCACCTAGAAGCGGCGGAACGGAGAAGGGAATCACCACTCCCCCACGCAACGGGAGAGACATGGACAAGCCGGAGCAAATGAGGTCACGGGAAAACAGGTCCTCAAAGAAGAGGGCACCGCGTGACTCGACGATGTAGTACCGGGACGGATCTGGAAAACGCCAGGCCTTAGACTGACAAGAGACACCAAGGAAGGTGTAGGGACATCTGCAAGGGGCGAGCTTGCCACCCTACTGCGGGGCGGGCAGCCACACAATGGCCACGCAGTCCCAGACGCAAGCAAGGTGGAGGTCAGCACGCTCGCCACACCAATGCTGGTACGGTGTGGACTGGCGGGGAAGGGGACCTTGGAGAATCCGGTTCCAGACCCATGTCATGTAGGCCATGGCTTCAAAGTAGAAGCCATCGGAGAGACCAGACTCAACCCGCATGGTACGGACGGCGTCAGCCATGGTACAGTTCCACCGTTCGGGGACACCGTTCTGGGTGGGCGTCTAGAGTGCAGATGTCTCATGGTGGATACCGCGGGAGGTGAGAAAGGTCGTGGTCTCACCCATGTACTCACCACCGCAATCAGAGCAAAAGTGGCGAGGAGAGCGACCACACTCGCGTTCTGCAAGGACAAGCCAGTCCTTGATGGCGCGAGCGACATCGCTCTTCTGTCAAAGGCAGAAGACCCACCGGTACTGAGAATAATCGTCAGTAGGGGTGAGGACATAGCGACCATGCTCTCCAAACGACTCGGTGGGGAGAGAGCCCATGACATCAGAATGGACCAGGTCGAGAGGGGCGGATGCACGGGAGGAGGACAAAGGGTATGTAGACCGGTGCATCTTGCCCTGAGCATAATCAATACACTCTGTGGGGCACGGGAAAGGGAAAGTCTCCGGGTTAAGGCCCTTGGCCGGCTAAGTGTGGAGGATGCTATCGACGGCAACGCACTGGACATGGCAAAGGCGTCAGTGAAAGAGGCGGGTTTGATGAGGAGAGAGTGTGCTGGTGAGAAACACATGGCCTATGGCGGCTGACGGGGAGGGGACCGAAGGAGAGGATGACAGACAAGGTACATGCCACAGGTTGCCACGGGCAGTGGCCTGCAAGACGACAAGACAAGACGGACGCAATGACACAGTTCCAATACCACGCGAGTGCACAACGTCCATGCTCATGCGGTCAAGGGCAGTGACGGACAGGAAGCTGAGCTCGAGACCTGGGACAAAGAGGACATCGGTTAGAAAAACATCACCGGTAGGACCACGAAAACGAACGACTTTGATACCGCGGAAAGGCAACACCTGTTTGGAGCCCGTCCCGACACTGGAGACATTGCCAGCAGGACCAAGCATACTAAAGGCCTCATGGGAGGCCGTCATGTGATGCATGGTCCCAAAGTCGATGATCCAAGTCTCAGCAAGGTCCTGGACCGGAGTCGCCAGATCGCTAACGGTCACATGGCAACAAGCAAGAGACGCGGACGCGGTGGAAGGGGGCACGAACCAAGACTGCCAATCATCAAGCCACGCAACGTCGTCATGGGAGTGGTAGAGGAGACCATGGAAGACGATGAGGAAAGGGGACACGCGACAGACAACTCAGTCTCAGTCATGCAGGGCTGGGCAGGAGAGCACGAGGTGACGCAACTTGCACTTCCCTGGGGGGAGGGCGAGGCAGGCCAAGCTGGAGCTTGATGAACTACTCTAGCTGACGCTCACGGGTTGACGGCCCAGGAGTGTAGACTGAGTGCGGAGTGACAGCACCGGAGCTCGGGAAGGTGGAAGACAATCGCGGTGAAGGAAACGGAGGCGGCAATGACTACGGATGGTACTGCTGCGGCGCTGGCATTGACTGGAATTGCAAAGCTGTCAAGGTGGTGGAGCTGCTAGAAGAGGCCGGGGCGTCAGGGCCAGTGACAGCTACGGCGGCAGAAGCCAGACGGCACTCCCGCTGGTGACGCATAATGGCGATGACGCGCACCTCATCGGCCGGTAGAGGAAACATGTACCACCCGTGCCCGGGCTGGCCGCAGTTGTGACAGACTGAGCCACCAGCGCTGGACCCGGTTGACTGCTGTTGTTGCTGCTCCTGGTGACCCTTGTCCTTCTTGTTCTAACGCTTCTTCTTCCCTGACGATGATGAGGTAGCTGCAGCGGGGGAAGTGACGGCCACAGAGGGAACGGAAGGGGTGGCGAGAGCCTCCATGCATTGGAGTTGGGACTCCAAAAGAGCTTCCTCAATCTAGAGGAAGAGCCCGTATGCCCAAGGCATGAGGGTGCCCTAGGCCGCCATGGTGGAGGGGACTTCCTGGGAGTAGTCCACAAAGACGTCCGTGTATGCGACGGTGGCAGCGCGGTTGATGGTGAGGAGCGCGGCTAGAGGGAGTGGAGCAGATTTGCCGAGGCGACGGAGGATGTCCTTTGCCCGCTTCGAGCAGGCGGTGTCCGTCTAGGTCTCCCCCATGTGCACGTAGTTGAACTCGGCTAGTCTCAGCCTCACTAGATAGGCAATGGGGACTAGTGAGGACGTGCCACGCGGTTCCAATATCTCAGATGGTGCGAGCGGTGAAGTCGATAAGAAAATGTTCCAGGGCCAGGTGGGAAGTTGGCGGGGCAATGGGGACGAGGGCACGGACAGCGCGACCAGCATCATACAACTAGTTGGCTTGGGTGGGGTCATACGGGAGGGTGTAGTATGCCCACAGGCCCTCACCCTACGCTCTTATGCTGAAGCTGAGCTCCCAGCTCCGAAACTGGTCGTTGGCCTGAAGCAGCGAGGGCGG
>SZWC01010326.1:69370-81629 GCA_023375785.1 Penium margaritaceum
GCAAGCAGCGTGCTCATTGCTCGTTGCTGGCTGCTTGCTGCGAGCAACGAGCTCGCTACTAGTAGCTCGCTGCTTGCAGCGAGCAATGAGCTACGGGCAGTTACTCATGCTGCTGCTGCTAGCTACCGCTGAAGCCACTGTTGCTACTGCTGCTACCGCCGGCTGTAGCTGCTACGAGCTGCTGCAAGCTACTGCTGCTGTTGGCCGCTGCTCATTGCTACTGCAGCTTCTACGGGCTACTCCTCTTGTGAGGTGCTGCAAGCTGCTGTTGTTGCCAGCTGCTGTTGTGTGCAGCTCCTGCTGGCTGCTACTGCCACTGCTCGCTGCCGTTGCAAGCTATTGCTGTTGTTGGTGGCTGCCGCTGCCACTGCTCGCTCCCGCTGCAAGCTATTGCTGCTGTTGTTTGAGTGGGAACGTGTGTAACGGATAGCGACATGATCGAAGTCAGATCATGGTAGGTGAGGGACTCAAAGAAGAGTGTGTCGCGGGACTCAACAATGCGACGACAAGTAGGGTCCCAGAAACGCCATGCCTTCGACCGTAGGGAGATGCCGATGAAGGCACACAAGCAACCTTGCGGTGAGGCCTTGGACCCCTGCTGGTCCTCTGTGTACCACACAGAAGCCAAGGATCCCCAGATGCGAGCGAGGCATAACTCAGCACCATGACCAAACCAGAGCTCATACGGTGTGACTTGGTCCGGAAGAGGACCGTGCGGAAGGCGGTTCCAGACCGAAGTCATGTAGGCAAAGCCTTTAAAAGCGGAGGACTCCTGAAGACCGCACTCAGACTGCATAGCGCAAACTGCATCCTCCATGGTGCGGTTCCAGCGCTCATAAACACCTTTTTGCTGAGGAGTAGCACTAGCGGAGACCGGGTGAAAAATCTCGTGCTTGGTGAAGAAGCTGTCCATCTCTCCAAGAAACTCACCGTCGCAATCTGAGCGGAAGGTGTGCAGTATGTGGCGGGACTAACGCTCAGCCATCACTAGCCAGAGGCAAACCGCGAGAGCGACATCACTCTTTTGGCACATGCTGTAAACCCACCACATCCGAGTGAAGTCATCAATCAGGGTCAGAACGAAGCGACCCCAATCGTACAGAGACTCGACAGGTAGGGGACCAAGAATGTCGGAATGGACTAACTCGAGAGGGTGAAGTGTGCTTGAATGGGAGTCAGGGTAGGCACAACGATCCAACTTACCCTCAGTAAACAAGAGACAGTCAGTCTTGGGCGGCTTCTCGAAAGAAGCCGCGTCAAGACCGAGAGCGGGCCGTGTCCGAATGAGCTTCGACATGGTGTCGGAGCCTCCATGACACAGGCGGCGATGAAGCAATTGCTGGTGCTCAGGTTAGAGAACACCAGTGACAAAAACACGAGCGGAAGAGGAGGGGGAGCAAAGAGCAGAAGTCCGAGAGACACGATACAGGTCATCCACAACAGAGGTACGAAGAACAACGCTACGAGTGTCAATGGCAGTCACAATCGCGGACTGTGCAGTGTGCTCCACAGAGAGTCCCATCAGTGTGTAAGCACATATAGAAAGCAAACTGAGCTCAAGGTCAGGCACAAACAGCACTTCGGAAAGATACAGGGGGCCAGACGGACCATCGAAGCATACGACCCCAACACCCTGGACTGGCAAGGACTAACCAGATCCTGTGCGGACGGAACAAACAGACGCAACAGGGCTGAGAACAAAGAAATCACTACCACGATAGGTCATGTGATGAGTGGCACCTGAGTCAATGATCTAAGTGCCATTGGAATCACAACTAGAGGACGTCACTGTACAGCAGGCAATGAAACACTCAGCCTCAGACGGACGCTAGGCAGCAGGTGGGGAGGAACAACAAAGGGCACAGAAGTGAGACTCATAAATCCAATCTGAACTGTCAGGCTCATTATCATCGCATGCCGACTGTACCCCCCCACACGATTCATCTCGAGCCACAAGAACAGACAAGCACACAGTCTGTGAACCACCCGGCTGTGACAATACACTCGCACCTCCCTGAAAGCAAAGCGCCACAAGGTGTCGAAGCTCAGCGATGGTGCGGTCACGTGGGTCTGGGTCGCCGCTGGTCGCCGGTGGTGAGGCGGGAACTGCAGCGGTCGTGGTCGCCGTGCGTCCGGAGGATGTGCTGCTCGACGTAGATCGTAGTGTGTGCGTAGCCTAGAGCCCGTAAGTAACCCGCGTCCACTTTAACGGCTGCTGGCACTCGGTGTAATGATAGGCGCCTCCACAGTTGTAGCAGTGAACGGAGCATCCACTGCTACTGATCGATGACGACTGCTGCTGCGAGTGCTGCTGGCCCGAGCTGAGCTTTCTTTGCCCCTTCTTCCCCTGTGCCACTGCCACGGCACCCTGTGTCTGAGTCGGTCTAATCGGGGTGGAAGGGGAGGAGGAGGACGTGACAGAGGATGGAGAAGGAGTCTGTGTCAGGGGCGTAAGTGGTGATGCAATGACTACGGCAGCAATGGAGGTCTCTTGATGAGCCACGGCTGCCTCACGGGCGGATTTCATCTGGAGGAAGAGCCGGTGTGCCCAGGGAAGAAGCTGTAGTGAAGCCCAAAAAGGCTCAAGCACAGTGTCTCTGTACCTCGTGAAGATGTCTATGTGCTCAAGGCAAACCCCGAGCATGATTGTGCGGAGCACCCACAGTTGTGTACCTCTTGAGGTCCCAAGGCGTGTATAAAAGCGCATGGCGCGTCACCAATAGTCGGCTGCAGGCTCGGCGGGCCCCTGACGAAAGGAGTGAAAGGCACAATTGTGCGCGACATGGGTGGCGTGCATCTCTACAGCAAGCAAGGACAATGCTAGGTCTCAACCTCCGCGTGGATTAGCACCGATGCCTATGCCCGCCTCGCCAAGGAACGAGCGGCACTCGACGACGGTCTCACGCGACATGGCGTAGAGAAGTCCTCGCATCACTCTAGCCGCTGTCAGAACTTGAGCTTGGTCCGTTGTCGGATACGGACTGTGGTAGTAGGGCCACACGCCCTCTGAAGTGGCATAGACCTGAAAAAGGATCTCCCAGCAGTCAAAGCCGTCCTCGCTGACATACCGTGGGGGCGGCGTCTCGAAGTACTTGGGTTGCCGATCCGTAGGGAGAGCAACCATAGGCTGGGAAGGACGAGGGATGGGTAAGACGCCGGGAAGAGGGAAGTCGCTGGGTTGGAGGTCAGGCGACGATCAAAGCACAGGAAAACAAGATGTGTGTGGGGCCTGAGAGCACATCTGAAGCTGGCGGAGACGCTCCTGAAGTACACGAATCTCGCGCTCGGGGGAGTTTCCCTTCATGCCTGGCATGTCTGGATCCTCGTCCCAAGGATCAAAAGGTGGCGGGTCGGCTCCAGCTCCTGTCTCCGGTGCTGGAGCTGACTGTTGTGAAGAGGGTGCCACCTCGGCTGCTCCTGCAGAAGTCTATCGTGGAGTCGTGGAATGTCCTCGAAGAAGCTTGGTGAGTGTGCGTATGGCGTTAGTCTGCTCCCGCTACAAGTGACGCATTTCGTCCTTCTGGCTCCCCAAGTCCTCAATAGCCTGCGAACGTGGATTCATAACCCCTGAAGAGGAAGAAGAGGGATCTGTTACCATTTTTCCCTTTTTGCCGGACGGAGCCATGGCTTCGCTCATTATGGGCCAAGACGTCAGCATGGTTGAATTGCAAAAACGAGACTGTTTCTTGAGAAGTTGCAACTTTGGCAACTTTTGACCCTTCGACCACAAATTTCACTTAGCAAATGCTGAAGTCAGTAGGAAGTTGCCAACGTCAGCATGACATGATGATGTCAGCAAGGAAAAAATGCTGATGTCAGCTCGCCTCCCCCCTTTTGTTTTTGGTCAACCTTTGCGGTTGTTGTGCAAGGAGGCGGCCGCTCCGCAGCCGCCGCGCGGAAGCTGAGCAGAAGCCGTTGCGCAGCTTCCACTCTGCTTCTACTGCTCCAACGACGTCAGCTGTAGTAGTAGCTGCGCAGCTGCGTGCGGGGGAGCCGCCTGATGGCTACATGTGTAGCCGTGGCAGTAGCTGCGTGCTGCTGCTGCTATTGTGCGCTGCGGTTGCTGCACGTTGCTACCGCCGCCACGCGCTACAGCCGCTGCTGCTGATGTGCTGTATTGAATATTTTTGCCCCTTGATCAGTGTTGTATCAGGACGATCAGTGTTGACAGATCAGGAATGCTATGCCCCTTGTGGAGGTATGACCCCTAGATCCGGTGTAGTGTGACTCACCTATGCTCTGTCTCTTGTGAGATATGACCTGTGAGTACACCATGTGGGTGAGTGGTTGCCTTGGCCATTTTGTTCATTTGGCCAAGTGAGAGGTCATGAGTTCGATCCTGGCCCCATGCATATCTTGTTTGCTGTGGAAGCTTCCAAGAAAGAAAGTCCGTAGCTCCTTGGACACTACATGGTTGGTCTGTCACCTTGACACTAGGATGCTTATGTGTCAAGCCCACAGTGCAAGTCTATTGGTGACGTGGATGGTTCAGGCCACTTCCCAGGAATGTGCTTTTGAGTTCTAGGACTGGACAGACAACTATGAAAGAACTTGTGTTGCACACTGATCAATCAACCCTTGCTTGATGCTCTCTTGCATATTGACGACTTGAGCTCTTCTTGAGATGTAATGCTAAGGCATTAGTACTCTTGAAGGTGAAGTATATGCCTGATTAAGTTTGGGGTGCATGACACATGTCAACAAAGGGAGAAGGCCTAAAAACCTTTGTGAGCTTTTCGGTTTTGCGGCTTCTCTTCCAGAGGTGGTTAGCTCAGTAGCTAACAAAGGGTTATGGGCCCACTCCTCTGGTTAGGGAAGTTTTACGCACGCAACCGCTAAGGTCACAAGCAGTGAGAGCGCCTTCGCTCTCACCCAACTTCTCTGTTTGCAGGCCAACATCAGCAGGAGGGGGATGCAACACATCTACACCTTTCTACCTTGGGAGCTCATATCAGCCTACATCAGCCTACATCAGCTTACATCTGCATGCAACGGCCAACGTGAATAGGGAAGCAGTTTCCTCTTCTCACCAGTAGCCTATAGCGGCCTCAAACACAGGTTCATCGGCATCAACAACAGGTGCAGCAGCTGTAGCAATTGTAGTTGTAGGGATGGCAGGGACAGGGGAACCAGGGAATCATTCGCCCATCCTCAAGTTTGATGGAGAGGGGTTTGCACTCTGGAAGTGGCAGTTTGAGATCATCATGGATGACAGAGATCTGCAAGGAAATTTTGACGGAACTATCCCAGCACCAAAGGAGGAGGGTGCTCACCTTGTGGCATGGGTCAAGCTCAACAAGAAGACTCTCGCTATTCTTGTGTCCTCCATACAACCCTCCGTCCTTTCACACATCAGCGATTGTACAGTGGCAGCCACGGCACACGCCAAACTTGATAAGGTGTTTCAGTCCTCCTCACTTGCCAACCGTCTCTTCATTATGCAAAACCTCATCAGCATGAGGCTTGGTGAAGGGGAGGATGGCTTCGCCTTTATGCAGAAGTTTGAGACGCTCTTGCAACAAGCCACCGGCATGGGGTGGGACATGAAATCCAACATGCAGGCCATGATTTTTCTCATGACGCTGCCGGAAAGTTGGGGCCCCATGATAACGGTGATTGGAGGGTGGACTGAAGATCTAGTTTCCTACACCACCGTCTCTAAGTATGTGCGAAATGAAGCCATGCGTCGTAGCAGTAGTGAAGCAAACATGGCTGCCTTTGCCTCACTGAGCAGCGGCACCTTCCGCAATACCTCCTCCTCTAGGTACAAGGGAAACAACAGCACTAGCAACAGTGGAAGGGGTGCAAAGCGCCAAGGAAACTGCCACAACTGTGGCAAGGCTAGACACTGGGCTCGAGAGTGCCGTGCACCCAAGAGAGAGGGAGGAGATGGGGATGAATGGCGAGGGGGAAATGGTGGGAAGGATCCCACAAGCTTGATGGCTGAGTGTGCCTCCAACAAAGGGAGGGCGATACTCAGGCCAGGAGCCTATGGCCTTGACTCGGGCACAAACGAGCACACCACTTACGAGAAGAGAGACTTCATCTCTCTTGCTCCATGTAACAAGAACTTTAGAGTCGCCAACGGCAAGGTTGAGGCAGCTGAGGGGATTGGTGACAAGCTAGTCACAGTGGGTGTCAACTGTGGAGATTCTTGCCTCAAGCTAGAAGGGGTGGTCTACTTGCCCTCCTTCACAGCCAACTTGCTCTCCGTCTCTAAGATAACTGGCCATTGCATGACAGTGGTCTTTACAGAGAAGGAAGCAGTGATAGTTCCTACCAAGGATATCAACATCTCCTAGTCTGCCAAGAAGGTTGTCACACAAGTTCCTCGCGTTGATGGACTCTACGTCTTGCAGACCAAAACAACAACTTTAACGGCTGAATCTTTCGTGGAGAGGGACGATGAGGAGAGCATCAATGCAGACTCAGATGAGGAAGGACATGGAGTAGCAGAAGCAGTGGCAGCAGATGATTCAGCAACAAAACCGTAAGCAAATGCAACCATCAGGGCTGTTCATTCTAGCCTGTGCACATCCTCCGAGAACCTGTGGCACAGGCGCTTTGGGCACGTGGCTCATCGCACATTGGAGCTCATGGGAAAGTAGGAGCTAGTCTGTGGGACCAAGGAGCCAAGAAGGTCATCCGCAGCAAAGACATGGATTTCCACAAAACGTCTCTGAGTAAGGGAGAGCATCTCCAACTCGAGAACGCTCCAAAACATGGAGAGTGGCTCACTCTCCTTGAAGAGGGAGACGAAGCACCAGCACAATAGCATGGGATAGGTGCTACAACAGGGGGAGGAACTTATGAAGATGACTCGGAGGAATCAGACTCTGGTTCTGACGTATCCGATCCTCCAGAACATGAGGAGGATGCCTCTCCCATCATCAACGATGAACCAGACCTCCAGCCTCCACATCAACAGCACCAGCCAGCAGGTTCAAGGAGCATTTCATGCCTCAAAGTACCTCGACAGCATTACGACACAGATAGGGGTGAATGGATAGGCTTCAACTATTCATTCTTGGTTCAAGAGGAGACAACGTCTGTCGCAGAGGCACTCACTCGGCCTGACAAAGCACAGTGGGACAAAGCAATTAGCAGTGAAGTCAGCTCCATTGAAGAGAATGGGACATGGGTGCTGGTGGACAGACCTTCCGGGGCTCACGTTGTGGGGTCCAAGTGGGTGCTAAAAGTTAAAAGGAAATAGGATGGCAAGATAGACAAGTACAAGGCACGGGTGGTAGCAAAGGGGTTCTCCCAACGGCCTGGCACAGATTACGATGAGACCTTTGCTCCAGTTGTGACGTTTGCCTCCATCCGGTCTATGCTCGCCATTGCTGCTGCCAAGAACATGGAGGTCCACCAGATGGATGTCAAGACAGCCTTCCTTTACGGCAAACTTGACAAGGAGGTATTGATGGAGGTTCCGGAGGGGGTCCATGCTCCTAAGGGCAAGGTGTGCAGATTGGTGAAGGCACTCTATGGGCTAAAACAAGCGTCAAGACTTTGGTACCAAGAGATGGACACGTTCATGGCCAAGGAGTGCTTCATGCACTGCGACAATGACCCTAGCACGTACGTGCATGAGAGTGACAAAGGGACTATGTTGGTCGCCTTGTGCGTTGATGACCCGATTCTATGCTCCTCTTCGACGCAGCTGCTAGACGATCTCAAGGGGCAGCTGAGTAGCAGATTCGAGATGAAGGACATGGGTCCTCTTGACTTCTATCTTGGAATTGCCATCAAGCGCGACAGAGCAGCATGTACCATCAGCCTGAACCAGACAAAATACATCGACTCCATCCTCAAACGATACGACATGGCAGATTGCAACCTGCCAGCACACCCATGAGCTCGGAGTGCAAACTCTCCACCTCCATGTCCCTATCCAACGAAGCGGAGAAAACAGACATGCTGAACATCCCATATCAGTCTATAGTGGGCAGTCTGATGTATGCCATGGTCGCCACCCGACCAGATATAGCCCATGCTGTTGGGCAGGTGAGCCAGTTTGTGGCCAATCCCGGTCCACTTCACTGGCAGGCCGTGAAGCGCATCATGTACTACCTTCAGGGGATGCGGCACGTGGGGCTCCATTTTTGAGGCATCGCTGGATCCACATCACTCCGTCTCATGTGCTACACTGATGCTGATTGGGGAGGGAATATCGATGACAGAAAATCTACCTCCGGCTTTGTGTGTATGTTGAATGGAGGTGCAGTCAGTCGTGCAAGTCGCAAGCAGGAATGTGTCTCTCTGTCAACAGCTGAAGCTGACTACATTGCCTCGACTGAGGTTTGTAAAGAGATGCAGTGGCTACGAAGCTTGCTATCTGAGATGAAGGCACCACGGGCAACGGCGACGGTCATCAAGATCAACAACATGAGCGCCATTGACATGTCAAAGAACCCCGTCCTGTCCAGGTGCACAAAGCGCATCGAGATCCGCTACCACTACACTCGAGACTTGGTCTACAAGCAGACAGTGGAGCTCGAGCATGTCAGTACCAAGCTCAACCGGGTTGACATGCTTACAAAGCCATTGGAGAAGGATCTCCACCAGGCGGGCAAGCAAGATATCGGCATGGTCAACGCAAGTGATGACGAATGATGATGGTCACTGACGCAAGGTGCAAGGGAGAGATTTGTTGAATGTTTTTTCCCCTTGTTCAGTGTTGTATGACGGATTAGGAATGCTCTGCCCCTTGTGGAGGTATGACCCCTAGATCCATTGTAGTGTGACTCACCTATGATGTATCTCTTGTGAGATATGACATGTGAGTACACCATGTGGGTGAGTGGTTACCTTGGCCATTTTGTTCATTTGGCCAAGTGAGAGGTCATGAGTTCGATCCTGGCCCCATGCATATCTTGTTTGCTCTAGAAGCTTCCAAGAAAGAAATTCTATAGCTTCTTGGACGCTACATGGTTGGTCTGTCACCTTGACACTAGGATGCTTATGTGTCAAGCCCACAGGGCAAGTCTATTGGTGACGTGGCTGGTTCAGGCCACTTCCCAGGAATGTGCTTTTGAGTTCTAGGACTGGACAGACAGCTATAAAAGGACTTGTCTTGCATGATGATCAATCAACCCTTGCTTGATGCTCTCTTGTTTATTGAGAACTTGAGCTCTTCTTGAGATGTAATGCTAAGGCGTTTATACTCTTGAAGGTGAAGTGTAGGCTTAATTAAGTTTGGGGTGCATGACACATGTCAACAAAGGAAGAAGGCCTAAAAACCTTTGTGAGCTTTTCAGTTTTGCGACTTCTCTGCAAGGGGTGGTTAGCTCTGTAGCTAACACGCTGCTGCTGCGCTGCTGTTGTCCTGCTACGCTGCTGCTGCACTAATGCTGTGCTCCTGCCGTTGCATGTTGCTGTTGTGTTGCTGCCGCCGCGCGCTGCTGCTGCGGCCGCGTGCTGCTGCCACCGCTGCTGCCGCCTGGCTGCTGCTGCTGCTGCTGCTGAGTGCTGATGTCAGCAGCTGCTGGCGACTGCAGTCTACTACAGCTTTCTCGTGCTGTCGCTAGCTGCTGCTACTGGTGCAATCTCACGTGGTGATGGTGAGCGACGTCGACGGCGATCCACTGTTGTCGTCGATAGGTCCTTGTGGATGTGCCGCAGCGGTGACTCTCACTGTTGCTGCTCTGCTGTGTATCTGCTGCGCAGCTCGGTGAGAACGGTCTCACCGCTCTGATACCATGAGAAGATGCGTGGAAGCTTCCTCGCGACACAGCCGCTGACTGGGCGTCAGTGCCTGGTCAGACGATGATGACAATCACAAGTTGTGCACTCAAAAGCAAGGGTCTGGCGAGGAGACACAAGGCGAAGTGTCAAAATGCTTCAATAGCATTTGCAGAGAGAAATGACAAATGAGAGGTCCATGGCATAACTACCTGCCGCGGCGCACGGCGGGTGTCGCACGCGGCAGTGCAAGATCTCTCTTAAAACCGGCCCAAAACCACTGTTTTGGCGGTAACTCTGCGCAGAGATGTCGGAACGCTGCGACGTCTGAACCTTGACGTGGAAAATCAAAAACCGGACGCTGCGACTGGTCACATGCATGCATCCGGCAACAAATGGTGGATACACAATGCAAAAACATGCAAATTGGGCCCACGACCAATCCACCGATAAACCCCTACGTGCTGCAGAAAAGCTGCAGGAGGTCCTAGGTAGCGTCCAGAGCTCTCGAACGGTCGTCGGTCAGCTCCAGGCTGGTAGTCCGCCACCACATGACGCACCGGTGCCACCAGGACCGGTGCCATCAGGGATCTGCACGAGTATGGACAAGGCGAAGTGGTCACAGTAAACTATAGAGGTCGACAGGAACGTCACAAACCACAACAAGTACGAGCATGCATGGGCCTCATACGCGCAAGAGCACGCCTCGTACGCGCATGCGAGGGCCTTGTACACGCAGGTGCAGCCTCGTATACACAGTCGGGAGCCTCTTAAGCGCAAGTACGGGCTTCGTAGGGACAGGCGCGGGCGTTGTAGGTGCAAGCGCAAGCCTTGTAAACGCATGCACAGGCATATAAGCGGTAGGCTAGGTCTCGTAGGGGCAGGCACAGGCCTCCTCCTCATAGGCACAAACTAATAAGTACACAAAGTAAATCTGCCGCGACACCCTGGGTGGGCACGCGTGCGGGTGACGCACGCGACAGTGTCGGTTTGTTCGAAAACCGGCCCAAAACCACTGTTTTGGCCATAGCTCTGTGCACACTCATCGTAATGCAACACTGTCTGAACCTAGAGATGCAAAATCTTGAGTCGGGAAGTACGACTGTAACGTGCTTAGGTCCAACATTGATTGGTGGACACACAATGCACGCATTCAGATCGGGCTCAACAGCCAATCCATGAAGAAAACTCTAGTGACCGCCGATAAATTGTAGAGCACTCAAGAAAGCACTTGGAGCGTAGTGACATCTGCCTGACATGCTAGTGGGTGGAACCACCATCCGTAGGCGCTGCTGCGTCGGTTGGATCCACATCAAGAATGTGCTCAAGCATGGACATGGTTGAATGCTCCCAAAAACCTACATTAGTCAACAGGAAGAGTCACATCACAATTGTGCCCTGTTTGCATTTTACCATGCTTAAGTTAAACCATACTTGTGCCAGAGACATGCCACAACGCGAGGGCTATGAGTGCAGTAGTTCTTCGTATAACTCTCATTAGTTTTCTATGGCAGTTAGATCACTTCAGCAGGTGATTGCCAAGAAGACAACTTTTGACAGTGTTTCAAGAAGACAACTTTTTACAATGTGGGTGCTATAATAATCAGTGTTGAGAAACACCATTCTCCGAAAGGATCATTTGCAGCATCCTGCAATGAAGAATGTTTCGGCAAATTGGCAATCTTGAGACACAAGCCAGCAGCAGTCCATGAAAAGTGTGTACGCCATTTGGCAATGAGTTTGATTTGTCTGTCCACATTAATTCAGGGTGCTTGGTGAGGGGATGGTTTGCGGGACAAACCAGAGTGCCAGAGACTATGCTCAGTTATGAGGTACTAGATGTTCCTGCCACAGGTTTCTACTGTCCAACTTCGGAGACAAGGCTTGGTGCAATTGATACACGGCCATACAGCTTTGGTTGACACACCCACTGCAGTGAGCGGAGTACTCCGATGGTCAGTGGAGAGGTTGCTGCAGCTTAAGTTAGTTGTGGCAGCGTCAGCACATGCCACACACAACAGAATCACAAGGAACTGTTCACTTCTACTGAATGCTCAGCATCTGCAGTTGCAGAGAAATCGCGATAGAGAAAGTAACGTACAATGGAAAACCATAACCATCAATTGGGAAACTCCCAAGTGCTTCGTCTCACTTCTTCCCAAAGATTCCAAACACACTGGTCAACGCCTTGATGGCGTTCTCGTTGATGAAGGGCTCGTCATACTTGGAGAGAAGCTCATCAAACTCATCCGAGTCCCGCAGCTTGGCCAAGTCAGGGTCTTGTCTGATTTTCTGCAATATGAAGCAAGTGATAGACAAAAAGGTACTTCGGCTTAGCATTGATGGCAAGCTACCTTGCCATGTCCAGCAGCAAGGCACACCATACTTTTTAAACTGCATGATGAGCATGCACACACACATGACCCCATGCAATTACAAGCACGCAGGCATCTGAAATCCTGGAGCATGTGGAACCACATGGGGATCATGTCCGACACACACCTTCAACAGTCTCATACATACACATAGGTCCGCATGCATGCAGGCGTGCATTCCCACACGCCCACATGTTGTC
>SZWC01010327.1:17074-29530 GCA_023375785.1 Penium margaritaceum
AGGCCGGAGGGCGCGAAAATCATCGGCTCCAAGTGGATCTTCAAGAAGAAGCTCACCAAGGAGGGGAAGGTGGAGCGGTACAAGGCGCGGCTGGTCGCGAAGGGGTACGCCCAGCGAAAGGGTGAGCACTACGATGAAACCTTTGCGCCGGTGGCAAAGTTCGCCTCCATTCGCTCCATCCTCTCTGTGGCGGCGGTGCGTGACTATGAAGTCCACCAAATGGACGTGAAAACTGCATTCCTCAACGGCGACCTGGACAAGGAGGTCTACATGGAGGTGCCGGAGGGGGTGGACGTGCCGCCGGGGAAGGTGTGCCGGCTTCGCAAGGCGCTCTACGGGCTGAAGCAAGCGCCACTCATGTGGTACCTGAAAATGGACGGCTTCATGGCCGAGCTTGGCTTCAAGCGTTGCGAGGCGGATCACAGCGTGTACGTGCGGAAGCAGCCGGGGTTGCACCATATCGTGGCACTCTACGTGGATGATCTCATCCTCGTGTCAGCGGACGTGGAGGAGTTGGTGAACATGAAGCGGCAGCTAGGCGGTCGGTTCAAAATGACCGACATGGGCGAGCTCGAGTACTATCTCGGCGTCGCCATCAAGAGGGACCGCAAGGCACGCACGCTCGAGATGGGGCAGGCAAAGTACGTGCAAGAGGTGCTCCGCCGCTACAACATGGAGGAGTGCAACCCCATCGGCACACCCATGACCACCACGTGTGAGTTGAGCTCGAGCATGGGCCCGAGCACGGACGAGGAGAAGGAGGAAATGGCAGGTGTGCCATACCAGTCCGTAGTGGGGAGCATCATGTACGCCATGGTGGCGACGCGACCCGACCTGGCCTTCGCGGAGGGCCAAGTGAGCTGCGACGTTGCTGACCCCGGGCCGTTGCATTGGCAAGCGGTGAAGCGGATCCTCCGCTATCTCAAGGCGACTACACAGTCGCGGCTCGTGTTTGGAGGGGGAGCACGTGACGACTCCCTCGAGTTGGTCGGCTACTCGGATGCCCACTGGGCTGGTGATATGGATGACAGAAAATCAACCTCTGGGTATGTGTTTGTGCTTGGTGGTGCAGCGGTTTCATGGGCAAGCCGGAAGCAGGACTGTGTGGCATTGTCCAGCACCGAAGCGGAGTACATCGCGCTCGCGGAAGCCGCAAAGGAGGCGGTGTGGCTGAGGCGGCTGCTAAAGGAGATCGGCGTGCCGCAAAGGAAGCCGACGGTACTCAACGTTGACAACATGAGTGCCATCAGCCTGACCCAGAACCCAGTGCTGCACAGGAGGACCAAGCACATCGAGATCCGTCATCACTACGCGCGGGACGTGGTGGCGAAGGGAGATGCGGCTATTGTGCATTCTGGCACTAAGCGCATGCTCGCCGATGCCATGACCAAGGCACAGCCCAAGGACAGGCACNTGCATGGAGCTCGGTCTGCGCTGTGAAGTTTAAAAATGCTACAGGATCCAAGGACAGGGCATCAAGGCTGCGGTGCAAGGGGGAGATTGTTGACATGGTGTGCCCCTTGCCATGAGTGCCGTTCAGTGTACTTCCTGGTTCGACCACTAAGGAGTGGTCGAACACCTGATCTGACTTTAGATTTGGATTCCTTCGATTTTTCCATGCAGGATCGAGCTTTGAATCGCTCAATTTGAGTGAGTATTCAGAAAGTTAGCCTAGCCCGAAAAACGGGTGTTGGGTTGGTGGAATCTGGTACCCGCCATGGGTGGCGGGATATTCCACCGCCAGGGATCCGAGTTCATTCCTAATGGCCTCCAAATGCACCCAGGGCATGAATGAGGTGACCATAAGGACCTCCTTGACCAGGATGAACTTCTCCTTGACTTCTGGACGAGGAAAGGCGCTTCGACGGGTCATCGTCGAAGCGCCTCCCGTTGCCTAGCGTGCAAGGCAAGGTGGGCGGCTCCACCAAGGGTTACTTCGACGGCCGTAGCAGGGGCTCTACTGCTCCGTTTTGGGCGTGCTTGGATGCGTTGGAAATCTTAGATCACAGGCTATAAGGATCTGATGTAATCTCACTATTCTAAGTAACACAATCGTGTTTCAATTCAGTTCTAATGAATGCGACGTGTTCTGCCCACTCACATCCGTGATCCTTGTGCTCCACACTCTTCACCATTGGTGTCCTTTGGCTGCTCCAAACCTTGGTAGCTTGAACCACTGAGAGCTAGGCATCCTTGAGGGTGCCTCCACACCCCCTAGAGCCAACAGAGAGAGAGAGCAGAGACAGAAGAGAGACGAAGGGGAGAGCAGGGGGATAGGAGAGAGACAGTGTGAGATGGAGAGAGAGAGAGAGAGAGAGAGAGAGAGAGAGAGAGAGAAAGAGAGAGAGAGAGAGAGAGAGACAGAGAGAGAGCTCTGATACCATGTTCAAATAGGACATGGTGAGGGGGAGGGAGAGAGGATGGAGGAGACGTAGAGAGAGAGGATGTTGGGGTGGGTGGAGCCAGGAGTTAGTCGCGGGACTAACTGTCCCTGTCAAAAGCTGTGAGGGAGAGTGGCTGTCGAGAACTTGTGAGGGGGATTTCTCTCGAGAAAATGTGAGGGAGGTGACAAAGCCGAAACACTTAGACGCGAGAGGAGATCGAGGCGAGAATTGATGCGTTTTTTGGAAAAGAATGAGAACTGTAGGGGAGCGAGGGTGACCCCTATCGGGTCGCCCTCGCTCCTCATCGTACGATTCGCCCTAGAGTGTGGCAAACCACATAAGGGGTGCATAGGCCATCAGTATGCAAATGTCTTGTGCGACCCTGATGGGGCGACGCAGCGAGGCCTACGTCTTGTAAGAAACCAGCATGACCTGTCATGACAGTCAGGGAGTGAGACTAATCTAGGCTAGCAAACGCGAGTAGTCACAGAAGTGTTTACTACTTTAACGTTTTTTACTTATATAACGACTATTATTACTTGGAAATTTGTCCAAATGTGAGCGATGTTTATCAACTTCTGAGACCGAAACATCTACCATGTTCCGCCATCTTAGCTTTTCACACAGCATTTTCTATTTTATATAGTATGTAAATTGATTAGCTTGAGTCAAATTGTCCACGGAGGTAGTACACATTTTTTACGTTTTCTGTTTTTGGCACAGTTGAAGAGCTTTATCACATTAATCTTAGTATTATTTGTGCCATTCAAAATACTATATAATTTGACATAAAAGATTGTTCTATAATGAAAAGATTACTTGGCGGTGATTTCGCAAGAATAGCAAAAGTGGAGATTATAAAAAAAAACCTTTATTTGTCTATATCAGCAAAGTTTTTCTCTCGTAAATGTTTTAATGGCTTGGTTTTGTTTGAATTCGATGAGTCAAAAACAATTCTTACTTTTTAATCATATCATGCAAAAGTGTTGTATCCTTTAATAACAATTTTTATTACTAGCTTATACACTTCATACTGATATGTTTGATTATGTTATTAAAACTTCAATTGCAAAAAGGCTATTCTTTCTACTTAATGATTGATGGTGAGACTATAGAAAACGTGTTGCAAAAAGAGTACAATTTTTGGAGAGAATATATTTGTAAAAGAGTTTTATGTTGTGTGTATCAAGTAATGAGAATCTGTAACCAGTATAAAATCACTATAACGTTTGATTTCATCCTATCGTTGAATACATTATTTTGTATACAAATACTGACACAACATTGATACAAACACGAGGCTCATCTAGAAAGTGCGAGGTGATCTATAGTAATAATATGATAGAATATTTTAGAACTAGTAATGACCTTAACTTTAAAAAATAAAAATCCATATTTTGTAGTATCTCTTGCTTTAATAATCTTGTTTTTTAAGTCATAAATAGTTATGTTGTTGTAGGCGGTGGCGGGAATGATTTATTGAAATACAAGAATGAGATTATGCCAGGTTCTGGTTTTGCTTTTGGAGCAGGAAGACTTTTTTCATCGTTGTGTATGATAATGGATAAGACTAAAAGTCTCACTGTACAAGTTAAAAAAAAAAACTTTGTTGGATATTATGAATATTTTTACAGTGTTAACAAGTTACAACTACTATGTTGACATTGTTTATAGCAAGATCCGTTACACACACGGCTATAAAATATGTTTTGTGAATGATAAAAGTGTGAGCTGTGTTAATGATAAAAATATAGTCCCTGGTTCTGGAGGCAATGCATGCCTTTTAGTTTAATAGGTTTTGGACAATTGTTTTAGTAAAAAATCAAAACAATGCTTGTTTAAGAAAATGGTACTGCAGTCACAATTTTAGGTTGGGTTAGTGCCATATGCAACTTAGGGAAAGCTAATTTCATGATTGTTACTGACTCAAAATGTTCTATACAAGTGGTGATTAAGCGCACCTAAAAGTAAGAGAATGATCTGCACCCATAGAGTTTGTGTAAGCTGTCCATTTATGAAGCACACGATTGTGTACAGAGTGTCTAACAACAATACAAAAATGTATAAAGACTTAAAAGAAAACACCAAAACAAAAGAAAACCTTCATTATTAGAAAAAGTAGCTGAAAGTTTATAGAATAATGGAACATCAGTGGTGGATTTAGTCAATTATTTTTTACATAAAGTGTTATAAATTCTTTATACTCCGTACAAATTTTTTGTTGTTGTTCTTCAAAATCATAGAAACATATACATTGATAAATATTGGTGTACCAACTATAATATCTACCCTTTAGGCCCTTTCTTTAACACGTTTTGTAGTAAAAAAGTAAGGTTTGTCATAATAAAAACATGTATACCAATTAAACGGACACCAAACATTTATAATGTGCATGATTTCTGTATAGAATCATTATTTACTTCATATCAGCATATTTTTGTACTGTACGAAAATATTTTATGGTCTTGCACTTTTTTTTCCATATTTAAAATATGGATTTCAATATACTATCCGCTTTTATTTCTTTATTTAGATAGAAAATTCGTGTAAAGCTTATACCTTGATGTAACCATTCTTGTATAGCTGCGATTACATTGGTCACATCTTTTATATCAATATTAGTATAGTTTTTATCAAAAAAAGATTCCTTGGATGACACAAAATAAGGGAATATAGGTAATATGTTTCTGGCTTTTGTATCAAAGAAAAACTGCTTAAAAATCAAAAAACGGTAAAGATAATGACTTTTCATTGATTTCAATGTAAAATACAAATGTTTTTATGCACTTATATACTGTTGTTCATTAAAATGGAAATACAGGGAAATATTTACTTAATGAAACTCTTTTTTTTCCACATGAAGAAAAAGGCTGCAAGACGTAATCACACAATGATTGGATATTATATTCTTTTACATCTGATACCTATATGTATATAGTTCAAACTTGAAAAATTGTGCTCCAATATAGAATGAATACCATTGTAATTACTATAACTCAATCATTTTGTAAACCATTTTAATCCTTCTGATAAGCAAATCAAACTCATCAGACTATAAAAAGGTTTTTGGTATGGAATTATGAAAAACATCTTTAGTTTATCGCCATTACAATTCATAAAGTGTTTTGGTAATGAAAAACCGTGTTTTATAAAGACATTGAAGTGACTATGCGAGAATACAATATCAGACCTGTATATACTGCTAGTAGTAATATCCAATGCTAAATTATGTCTACTGCCAACATACTCTAACAAGGGATTACCTAAACAAAAACAACATGGTACCTTTATTGCTATCAGACATTCTATTCATACCTTATTACACTATTGAAATTTTAGTAAAGAAATGCGATGGATTTTTTTTTTCTTTCAACCAAATGTTTAGCAATGACAGATATATTTGCTATAAGTATGTTTGACATATCTATAACAATGACTATTTTATTCAGCATAAAGTGGACCGGCAGTAGAAATATAGGCCATTTAGTGGTGTAAACAAAGCTCTACATGAAACAATACACTATATTAGTAGCTGATTTAAACGTTATAAATACCCCAAACGGGTTGGCCTATACTAACAATATAATAGCTGAATTCATATCGTTAAGAAAATGTAAAAATGAAATTTTAGTTTAATCACAAGTGATTAATATACGTAAAATCTTTCATATGATCATACGTAAATTTATAGTGTTTGAAATGTATTTATTTATACAAAAGAGGATAACTAGGGAAGAAATAAATAACGGCATCAGAGATGCCGCTTGGCTGATGGTATTTGGCCACCTTCCCCGACCTCCGGTCTTCTGTTTTTGTACATTATGACAACTTTTTCCACTTTGTAAGATGGTCAATAAAAATGCCGTGAGCCATATCGACGTTTTGATATTGTTTGGAAGCCGCGCATTCATTTTCTTGAACCCCCTTGACTTCTCGGCAGAGCTTCTCGAAGCAACCACTCTCGATGCGACCTTGCACGCGTTGCTCGGCTTGAGCACCGAGGACCCAACATATACCCCATTGAAATGATTGTCATTGAATGTATGCGTTCGAGTGGTGCAACAATTGTCATCAAAGTAAACGTACTACTGATTACAAGTTATCCAATTTTTTCAATTCCTGGAATTGTCTACTACTTCACACCACATCCTTGTGAGCCACTTTTGCTCTTCTAGGTGGAGCAATTTTTATTTCACAAAATTAATCAAACCTAGAAGTAGACCTTCAACATGGCTATGATTGTAACAATACAAAATTTGGTTGGCTATACGAGAAAGGTGGAACAAAACAGAAGTTTACAATTGCTCATCCATGTAAAGAAGAAGGTTAGTTATGTAGAAATGGAAGAAAGTGGTCTGTACATGTAATGCAATAGAAAACATGGTCGTGAACGAAAGGGATTCAATAAAGTTGGCTGTAGATGAAAATTTCTCAAGTGGTAGACTTCTGTGTTGTTTCGCAACATTTCGGCATAGAGTCACAGAATTGCGGCAGGGTAGGGAGGGCGCGGATGGCAAGTGGGCCTTCAGAGCTCATGTGGCATTGCGAACTTTTGGTGGGCTGATTTGGCTCACCCAAAACATGAGGCTTTCCAAACTGATCTGATGGATGCGACAGGGAGAATTTAAAACTTGGGAGAAAACATGAGAGAAGAATTGGGTGCTTGCCTTTACTTTCACTGAGGCCATCACGTTGGGACTGGGGATGGTGATCTAATGGGTCTGGTCACTCATCCGTAGCCATTACAAATTTTATACCTTTTGTCAGAAAATCTTTGCAAATTTAGCCAAAAAAAAGATGTTTAAATTTCAGTGTCCTTACAAAGGCCTGTCCGTGGTCTTTTGGAGGGTACCTAATCCGGGCACACCAGACTTTTGAATTGATGAGTGTTGATGGTTGACCTCTTGATAGACTACGCACTCGGCCTCACATTCACAAGCCAGTCCTTGGAGGGCCCTTGAGGCCATCGAGATTCATCAAGGCCTTTTCTCCACTGAAATTCTATTTCCCACAGTCAGAGCCATCAGATCACCCAAACGGCCTCTAAATGGACCACAGTGAATGTGCCATCAAAGGAAAGTTCACAGCACAAGAAGTGGGGTCCACTTTCATTGGCCTCCTATACGCTGAAGCAATTTGAACTCCCCTACCATGTCAGGCTTGTTCAAGCTGGAGATTTAGTGCCTGCAAATTTCCAAGCTTTGAGCGAAGCGACTCGGAGTTGCCAGGAATTGCTACTGCCGTGAGGCTATAACAAGTCCTAGCAATTCCCGAGGCTCTATTGAACGCTCTCGCATTCGTATAAGTGATGAACTGATGAACGAGATTTTTTTCATGCCAAGCATAAGAAAACTACTAAAAGAGTGCACTTGCTAATAAGTGCTTCAAAGATTGTAGTATCATCATTATGCAAGATTAAAACTCATTGCAAACTTGTATCAACTCATTGGGGCATCTTCACATTTGCCTGTTTTTGGCACAACATAGAAGAAGCTGGCGCTAAAGCATGTGTAGCAAGATAAAATGGCGTTACAAAGATTCTGTGATCTGATGTGGCTCGTGCAAAAAGAAGAACCACCACAAGACGACCGTTGCCAGCAGGTTTGTGGCATAAGAGGCAGGAATTCTTGCCATTGGCTATTCTTGTTTGCACCCAGATCTGCGAGATGCCATGCCTGCCACAAAGGCATTTTTGAGGAAGAAAAAGTTCTTCCACGGTGTTCTGTGGTGGCCAAAGAACCATCTGCTACGATTTTCAAATTTGAGAGGCCTTGCAAACCCAACACAGGGTTGAACCTCCAAGCCGCAATTGCGCCCACGGTGGGTCATGCCATCGGGGCGAACTCGGCCATAAGCACCATGCAAATCTGCAACCTCATGGAAAACCTCATGCAGGTGTGGAAGACAATGTTTGGCGTGGCTGGATCGATGGGCAAGCCACTCCGTGATGAAAAATTGGAGCAATTGGAGCATGTGGTGTCTCAATATTGAACCGGAGTGTTGGATGCAACTCTGTGCTCTCCATCCTCATTTCATCAATCAACTCGAGGGAAAATGGATTCCATGGTATGACCTCGCAACCAAGCTCTTCCGCGATGATAAAGCAACGGAAGAGATTGTTATGGCCACGCCCATGTTCTTGGATAAGGAGGAGGAGGTTTGCAACATTCCATCAACTAGTGAGGTGAGCTGGAGTGGTGATCAGCACATCATGACTAACAAGGAACTTGAGAAGGTCGAGTGTATTGCAAAGCACGCAGGGAGTGTTAGATGTCAAGTAGCGCAAGCGGGGGGGGGGGGGGGGCAAGGTCTACCTTTGAACAAGCAGTCATGTTGGTGCAAGATGTCGCTTATGTTCAAAACAAATTGAAGCATGAGTTCCTCTTTAAAACTCTCACAAAACATGGTGGATTAATCAATTTACATGTTCAGAAAAGGAGAACCTTGTGAGGAGACCATGTTGTTGGTTTTGGATGTGGTTTTTGTTGGTGCCAAGCATGGTGTCTACTAGTGATAACCGAAGTAACGGAAGTGTGTCATCTGTACAAGATACAAAGAATGATCCACTACACTTCCAAATGAAAGTGTGGAGTGGAAGAAGAAGGGGACGAGGATGAGGCAGATGATGATGTTGAGAAGGTTGTCGCACCAAACACTAGGGGCAAGAACAATGGAGCTTTCATAGGGTCCACAATGTAAGGAACCCCTTTCCCCCCACCTGGGATTGAAAATACAGAGAGTGCTAAGGTCCCGGTTGTAATACTGTGTTGTTAACTCAATGTGTACTGTCAGAAACTGGGATGCAGTTCCAACTTGGCCTCACTAGTCTTCTATGCTAACGGTGTCTCTTGTGCTGGTTCTGAGTGTAAGCATGAGCTTTCCATTTGCCTCACGCTATGTTTCTGGAAGTGGAAGAAATTTGAAAGAAAGTCACTTTTGTGAAGAAAAGAACGCGATTTTGCATTAGTTTTTTAACATGGACATAGTCTAGACATTTTCAGGGCTAGTCATGAGCTCTCCAACGTACCAAACCGTGCGCGATTCGGATCACCGCAGCTCCCGCTGCATCAGCCGAAGCGCAGCACCCCAATCCAGCCGCTCAGTCGGCAGCGCGCACCACGTCGCCTGCCGAGGCGCCCTCACACATCAAGGACACATCAAAACGCCATTCCGGAGGTGCAGATGTCCCTACGCATAGTAGAGGTGCCCCTCGCGCCTTCGGGGTATGTTCGGATGAGTTAATCGTCATGTTTTATGATGGGGATTGATGTGCTTTGAAACCTGTTCGCGGACCTGCAGTCGGAATATTGACGGTCCACGAGTAACAAACTATACTATTGAGTTTCGGACTCCGAGCCAGGATTTTGGCCAAGTCCCTCAATAGAAAATTTGCACTACTGAAATCCGGCGAATCATCCACTGGACGCATCGACAGTCCTTCCAGAGCGAAAATCCCCCGATGACATTTTGTCACTCGTTCCGATCAATTATTCACCGTTAGTCGAACCGCGGCCAGCTCCTAGAGCCGCCTCGCACATCCCAACTTTGAAAGCCCATATCTTCCTCATTCCTAATTCGGTGAAACAACTTCCACTGGATTCAGCGACTCATCAACTTTTAGGGGCAATCCTCTATTTTCAGATCCAACCAATCTTAGAGTCTCTAGATCCAACGACAAGGAATTTCCTCTCTCTGGCAGCTCGTCGGCGCCTCCTGGCGTCGCACTTGGGCATGCACAGGGGGAAATCTTCAACATTCTCCCCCTTGCACCTGCCATGCCCGCTGCTCCTGCTTGCTCTCACTCATCTTCTGCTGTGCCCTCCATCCAATCATAGCTGGTCATCCTAAGCCCGGCCACGCTCAATGCGTGCCGGTCCACGGATTGCGCTTTGGTCAAGCAATCCACAAACATGTTGTTCATGCTGCAGTGCTGCAGCACCACCTGCCCCTTTTGAACCATGTCCCGTGCATAGTGATAACGCATGTCGATGTTCTTCATCCTATTATGCTGTGTCTTGTTGTTGGTCAGCAAAATGGAGCCGGAATTATCCTCTTCCACCACCATAGGCTCCTGCTAGGACACGTCTATCTCTCCTAGCAACTTGCGGAGCCACACCGCCTCCTTGACCGACTCGGCCAGCGCAATGTACTGTGCTTCTACTGTGGAGGTGGCGACACAGTCCTGCGTCCTGTTGCACTACCAGACCGTTGCACCAGCAATGAAGAGCATGTAGCCGAATGTGGACTTCCGTTTTTCCACATCGCCGGTGTAGTCTTCATCCGTATAGCAGACCAGGGGTAAAGGGTCCGTCCGTCCCTTGCTGTCAAACCTCAAGCACGCATGCCGCATCACCTGCAGGTAGTGGAGGATGATCTTGACCGTCCGCCAGTGTAGTGGCCTTGAATTGGCCACGAACCTGCTCCCTTGGCCCATCGCGTAGGCCAGGTCTGGTCGAGTGGCCACCGTGGTGTACATGAGGCTGCCCACCACCGATTGGTAGAGCACCCGTGCCACATCCTCCTGCTCTTCTTCTGTTTTCGGCGCCATTGCCATACTCAATTCACAGGTCGTGGAGACCGGAATGCCAACTCGTTTGCAGTCCTCCATGCCGTACTGCTTCAACACCTTGGCCACGTATTTGGCCTGCCCAAGCTCAAGCGTGCGCGCCCTCTGGTTCCGCATGATGCTCACCCTGAGGTAGTACTCAAGCTCCCCAATGTCCGACATCTGGAATCTACTGCTCAGCTGCTCTTTCAGCCACTGTAGGCTCGGTAGATCCGTCGAGCACAAAATCAAGTCATCCACGTAGAGTGTGACAATTTGATGGAGCTGTCTGTCGCGCCGCACGTACACACTATGATCTGAATCACAGCGCTTGAAGCCGAGTTGTGCCATGAAGCTGTCCATATGTTGGTACCAACATTTTGGCGATTGTTTAAGCCCGTACAAGGACTTTCACAGCTTACACACCTTGCCTTCCAGTGCCTCCACCCCCTCTGGAACCTATATGTAGATCTCTTTGTCTAAGATTCCATTCAGGAAGACCGTCTTTACCTCCATTTGGTGGAGCTCCATGTCCTTCGCGGCCGCCACCTCAAGGCTCGCCCGGATGCTTGTGAACTTGGTGATAGGAGCAAACGTCTCATCGTAGTGCTCGCACTTATGTTGTGCGTTTCCCTTCACCACCAGCCGCGCCTTGTATTTGTGAACCACACCTTCCTTTGTGAACTTGGTCTTAAAGACCCACTTTGAGCTGATGACTTTGGCATCTTTCGACCTGTCAACCAGCCCCCACATGTAATTTTTTGTGTTGGATGCCAGCTCTGATTTGATGGTTGCATCCCATTGATCCCCATTTGGGCCGTGCAAGCGTCTCTTGCACGGTAGTCAGCTTTGTTGATGCAGCCAGCATGCACCGCGTCATGCCGATCCATTGACCGGTTCTTGTGTAGAAGCGCGTCCCTGATTTTTGCTGCCTCGTGTTGCGGCGCGATAGTTTTGGTGGCGCATCGTTGCTCTAATGCAATCCCTTTGACTCAGCACACTCCGGTGAATCATCGACCAGATGGCTCCCCAAGGATCTCTCTTGCCTCGGTGAAACATCGTCAGAACGACCGGCGCATCTGGTGGATTTTCCACCAGATGTACACTCTGCCAGGAGTGTGCACCTTGGCATCCTTGGTGCCTCATCCGCTGGATCCTTCATGTGGATCTCTTCAACAGCTTGATCGTCATCGGAGTCCCCTGCGTCGGCTACCACTGCTTGTGCACCTTTGCATTCTGATGTCGCATCCTCATCTTCGACGTCCGCTGGCTCCTTCTTGTAGTCAAGGAGCTGGAACCAGTCCCTTGCCTTTGGAGAGTCCACCATGCCCTCCTCGTTGCTGCTGATGTAACTATGTTGCTCGTCAAACTCGACTTCTCGGTTGTGGATTGCCTCTTCCTTGCGCAGGTCGTAGAGCCTGTATGCCTTATGTGTGCCCTCATAGCCAAAGAAGAGATATGACTTTGCCCGCGGCTCCAGCTTGTTGTCACGCCTCTGCGTAACTTGCACCATTGCATGCGCCTTGT
>SZWC01010327.1:30791-57887 GCA_023375785.1 Penium margaritaceum
CGCCGCCATGTCCGCCACCTCCCTTGGCCCCGCTTCGGCCACCACGCGTTTTGGTGACAAGGGCCGATGAGGACGAAGAGGACTCACCGCAGCTCCGTCACTGCGCCTCGTTGCGGATGTACTCTGCGGCCACCCCATAGGTGAGCTTGTCCTCTGCCCATCCTCCCAAGTCAGTAATGAGAGGGCTCCAACTGTCAGGAAGGGCCATGAGGAGGGCCATCGCCTGTAGCTGCGTGTCCATCTTCCACCTCACATCATTGCATTGTGAGGCAAGCAACTTGACCTGCTGCATGGAGGTGATGACATCATCTCCCTCCTATATTCGGGCTATCAGGAGTCGCTTCATTACGAAGATTTTGTTCGCCAGCGACTTGGATTGATGGATGACAGAGAGTTTTTGCCACGCTTTGGCTGCCAGCTTGCAGCACTGGAAGTAGCCCCACTGTGACTTAGCCGTACTGGACACCAACAGCATGAGCCCCTCCGTGTTCTTCTTTGCGAAGGCCTACTTCTGTGCTTCCGTCACTGCATCAAGGAATTCCAGTCCCTTCATGACCTCAAGTAGCCCCTTTTGCGTGAGGTGCAGCTCAAAGTGCCATCTCCATATCCCGTAGCCTGGGACACCTGCATACTTCCGGATGGACTGCGTCTCCTTCTGCACCATTTGTGCAGTCTTTAACTGCTGGACCTCAGAGCTTGACGGCAATGTCGTCCCCGGCGACGATTCCGTCCGCAGCAAAAGCCGTGAGCGATTTGTAGAACGGTCAGGGCCGTGGGCCCATAACCCTTTTTTCAGAAATTGGGGTCCAGTTCCAACGTGGCCTAATTGGTCTTCTGTGCTCACGAATTCTTTTGTGCAGGTTCTGAGTCTAAGCGTGAGCTTTCTGGTCGCCTCACGCTATGTTTCTAGAAGTGGAAGACAGTTGCGAGATAGTCACTTTTGCGAAGGGAAGAACACAATTTTGCACTAGTCTCTTAACATAGACATGATCTAAACATTTGTAGGGCTAGTCATGAGCGTTCCAACGTACCAAACCGTGCACGATTTGGATCACCTTAGCTCCCTCTACGTCCGCTAAAGAACAGCACCCCAATCCAGCCGCTCAGTCGGCGGCGCGCACCACGTCGTCCGCCAAAGCGCCCTCACACATCAAGGACCCATCAAAACGCCATTCCGGAGGCGCAGATGTCCCTATGAGTAGTGGCGGTGCCCCTCACGCCTTTGGGGTCTTTTTTGATGAGTTAATCATCATGTTTTATGTTGGGGATTGATGTGGTTCGAAACCTGTTCGCGGACCTGCAGTCGGAATTCTGACGGTCCCCGAGTAACAAACTGTACTACTGAGTTTTGGACTCCGAGCCAGGATTTTGGCCAAGTCCCTCAGTAACAAAACTGCACTACTGAAATTCTGCGAATCATCCATCGGACGCCTCGGCAGTCCTTCCAGAGCAAAATGCCCAGATGGCATTTTGTTACTCGTTCCGGTCAATTATTCACTGGAAGTCAAACCGCGCCAGCTCCTTGATCCGCCACACACAACCCAACTTTGGAAGTCCATATCTCCCTCGTTACNCCACCTCACATCATTGCATTGTGAGGCAAGCAACTTGACCTGCTGCATGGAGGTGATGACATCATCTCCCTCCTATATTCGGGCTATCAGGAGTCGCTTCATTACGAAGATTTTGTTCGCCAGCGACTTGGATTGATGGATGACAGAGAGTTTTTGCCAAGCTTTGGCTGCCAGCTTGCAGCACTGGAAGTAGCCCCACTGTGACTTAGCCGTACTGGACACCAACAGCATGAGCCCCTCCGTGTTCTTCTTTGCGAAGGCCTACTTCTATGCTTCCGTCGCTGCATCAAGGAATTCCAGTCCCTTCATGACCTCAAGTAGCCCCTTTTGCGTGAGGTGCAGCTCAAAGTGCCATCTCCATATCCCGTAGCCTGGGACACCTGCATACTTCCGGATGGACTGCGTCTCCTTCTGCGCCATTTGTGTAGTCTTTAACTGCTGGACCTCAGAGCTTGACGGCAATGTCGTCCCCGGCGACGATTCCGTCCGCAGCAAAAGCCGTGAGCGATTTGTAGAACGGTCAGGGCTGTGGGCCCATAACCCTTTTTTTCAGAAATTGGGGTGCAGTTCCAACGTGGCCTAATTGGTCTTCTGTGCTCACGAATTCTTTTGTGCAGGTTCTGAGTCTAAGCGTGAGCTTTCTGGTCGCCTCACGCTATGTTTCTAGAAGTGGAAGACAGTTGCGAGATAGTCACTTTTGCGAAGGGAAGAACACAATTTTGCACTAGTCTCTTAACATAGACATGATCTAAACATTTGTAGGGCTAGTCATGAGCGTTCCAACGTACCAAACCATGCACGATTTGGATCACCTTAGCTCCCTCTACGTCCGCTAAAGAACAGCACCCCAATCCAGCCGCTCAGTCGGCGGCGCACACCACGTCGTCCGCCAAAGCGCCCTCACACATCAAGGACCCATCAAAATGCCATTCCGGAGGCGCAGATGTCCCTATGAGTAGTGGCGGTGCCCCTCACGCCTTTGGGGTCTTTTTTGATGAGTTAATCATCATGTTTTATGTTGGGGATTGATGTGGTTCGAAACCTGTTCGCGGACCTGCAGTCGGAATTTTGACGGTCCCCGAGTAACAAACTGTACTACTGAGTTTCGGACTCCGAGCCAGGATTTTGGCCAAGTCCCTCAGTAACAAAACTGCACTACTGAAATTCTGCGAATCATCCATCGGACGCCTCGGCAGTCCTTCCAGAGCAAAATGCCCAGATGGCATTTTGTTACTCGTTCCGGTCAATTATTCACTGGAAGTCAAACCGCGCCAGCTCCTTGATCCGCCACACACAACCCAACTTTGGAAGTCCATATCTCCCTCGTTACTTGTCCGATTCCGGTGAAACAACTTCCACTGGATTCAGCAAGTCATCAAATGTAAGGGTAAATCCTCCATTTTAGGATCCGGGTAATCTTCGAGTCACCAGATCCAACGACGAGGAATTTCCTCTCTCTGGCGGCTCATCGGTTCCTCCCGGCGCCGCACTTGGGCATGCAGAGGGGCAAATCTTCAACATGCACCCCATCCAACCTGAGTTTAAGAATTAAATTGCATCATAATGAGATAATGCCAAGGTGCCGGTTCTAATACAATGGTGTTTAGTTAGTTACTCACCCCCAACCCATGATTCACAATTCAGTTGAAGTACAAAGAGAGAATGGTACGGTGACGGTTTCAATACAATGTTGTGTACTCAATGTATGCAATCCCCCCACTCCCCCTCTAAGATTGACAATTCTATGGACCTTACCCATCTAATACCCTTGTGAATTTCAATAGAATTGGATTTTATTGGAGGAAATGAATGGTCCAGGTTTCAGCACAAGGTTTAATGGCATATGAAGAGCTCAAATACAAACATTTCTACTCCTCATCATCATCCTCAACTTCCACACTTCACTGTTCATAGTCTAGCCACATTGCACGTGCAATTCCATCAAGAACATTCTGCATCTGCCCATTCTCACCCATGCTAGACAGAGAACATGTACTCTCCTTTTGTGCATAATGATCCGTCTCTTGCTGAATGTCTGCCATGAGTTGAAAAGCGTGGATCTAGTAGATAATGTTGTGCATTATGGAGCATGATAGAATGGTGCAGCCTTGGAGGTTGACGTCGTATGGTGGCTTGGCGAGTATAATGTTGAACCTATCTTTGTTTTGTCTATTTCCCATTCAATCATGGAGCGTGCGGATGCATGGCGTTGATTAAACAACTCCTCCAACTCTTCTGACCACATTTGGTTGCACGCAAACTCTTACATATGATACTTACTTGTGCAATATGTTGTCACGAGGCCATATCCCTCTGGGAACTACAAAACGGAAACTACATCACAGTGCCAAAACCATTGTAAAAATCATGGCCAAATGTTTTTTACCCATCTCCTTCTTCCAGGAATCTTGCGTGCTGGAGCTTGTGGACAATTATTGCAGGAAACCAGGAGGTTTCCGGTTGCCAAGGAAGGAGAGGGTGAAAGAGGTTTATCTCCCTGTGCTGGACAGGGAGGTTGCTGAGATGGAGGCGCCATTGCAGAGCAGCTGGGACAACTTCAGCGTCTCCCTCAGGGTGGAAGAGTGGAGTGACATCCAGATCCACCCTATGTACTTGGCCATAGCCTCCAATTCCAAGGGAGTTGCTCACCTCTTCAGCCATGATGCGAGTGGCTTGGTCAGTGACGCTAACAATGTGCCTTGCGACATCGACCACGCCATCACTGAGGTGGGACCTGAGATGGTAACCTTGGTGATCACAGCCAATGCAAGCACTAACAAGAAGGAATACGAGTCTTTGCACGTGAATTACCATGCAGTCGTGTTTTTTCACTCACCATGTCTGTCACACTTCGGACCTGTACCTGGAGGAAGTGGGGAAGACGAAATGGCAACAGGCAGTCATAAGAAATTGCAAGACGTTGGTGATGTTTTTCAGGAACAAGGAACTCTTGAGGTCCTGGTTGAAGGAAGGAAGCCACATCATCAGGATGGGTGTGTTCTGGCTGCAATTGAAGGCACAGATGAAACTCATGATGTCATTTGTGCTTGCATTGTGCAAGGCTGAATCTGCTGGAGATACTACAGGAATTGTCTACAAAACCATGCTGGATACAACAGAGTCTGTGCGCAAGCTTAGGCTTGCACGTGGTGCAAGCGTGCACAGTGCAACCCAGCCTGGGTAAAGTTTTCATCGGAGCGGTTGAGTTGGGTGGGATAACTAGACGAACTGTCCCTTTTTTGCTGCAGTCCGTCGTGTGAATCTTATGCACTTTGTGCACAAATTTTATGGTTGTGCTAAGATGATTGAGGCATGGAATGTGGTGGTTACGGCCTTTGTGCCACAGAAGGACGTAGAGGCTCTTCAGAAATGGTTGCAGGGGTTTGAGAACACACAGGTGATGTATGAATAGACCTCTCCCGTGCCAAGGACGTAAAGAAGGCAGCAGTACAGCATGTGGTAGCTTGCAACATGCCAGCTTTCTGCTGTCGTGCAATGGTTAATGAAAAGTCTTCCTGTTCTCTATGCATTCTCCATGAGACGGCTCGCAAAACCATGTAGTTCCTCAGACAAAGAATGCATGTTCTCAAAGCACAAGCTGGTGTAGACTGCACAATGCAACGGGTTGAAGGTCAGTACATTGGAGCTGCTGGTGCGGATCAATATCTACCTAAAAAATCTCTACGGCAAGAAGAATGGACAAAATCGCACTGCCAACATGTTGAAAATAACAGAGAAAGAAGAAGTTGAGAGTGGGATTGAAGTAGATGGAGAGATTGATGATGCAGCAGATGAAAACGGGAAGGAATGGGTTTGGGACCCGCTCCTTGCTGATGCCGGTGTCGATGATGAGGTCTTATTTGAAGAACTAGGTGCTGGTGGTGACGGAACCAAAGATGGAGCGGGAGCTTCTGATGGAGAGGACACAAGTGGTGAGGGTGCTGAAGCTGCTGGTGCAGGCACGGAGGCATCAGAGGAAGAGGAGGATTTTGATGAAGATTTTGAGGAGGAAATGGAGATGATGAAAGTGAAGGGTCAGAGGAAGGAGAGGAGGTTGAGGAGAAGGAGATGAAAGTTGAGAAGTAAGTTGGAAGGATTCTACGTCTTGGTTTGCAGAAGCTGAAGGATGTTGAGGTTGCTTTGGCGTTGGAGCAAGCCGCAGCAAGTACACTAGGCAACATTTGAGGTGCTGCAGTTGCTGGTGCAGATGGTGGGACTTCAACCATACAGATTCCATCTACAACAGCAGCAGCAGCATCTGCAGCCCGTCCATCTTCTGCTAGGGCCATTGGGTAGCATGACACTTATGTCATGGCTGGTTCATCCAAGGTAGCTGCTACCAGGGCAGCTGCTATCAAGACAGCTGTTACATCCAAGACTGCTGCTGCAAAGGTTGCTCTTGCCAAGGCCAATTCTAGCAAGGCTCCTCCTGCCAAGGCTTTTGCTGACGATGCTAGCTAAACAACACAGAACACCTAACGATATGTCACTGTTTAGAAAGTTTCAATGCAATATTATTCACTGCAACTTCCATGTTCATTGCCTTGCATTCCACTCTTTGCCACATTCAGCAACGTTGAAAGATTTGGATGATTAGGAATGAAAACGAAGCATGTGCACATTGTTCAATTGTATGGCCCTGAAAACTTTTGGATTGCTAGAGAAGCAGGATCTAGAGTCAGGTTGTGTATGCTTGCCTGGTTGACAAATAATGTAATTGAAACAAAGGGGAAAAGATGCATTGTAAATAAAATGCGATCCAACATGGAAGTGAAAATCCACATGGGCAATGACGTATTCAGAGTCACTAAGTAGCATGTTTGGCATGTGCGGGTGCCTAAACGGAATCAACTTTGAATGACTTATGCCAATATGACGATGTCTGACTTTCAAATTCCTACTTGGGGTCGAATTCAACTTGGAAATGTCATCATGGATGTCACATCCACACAGTGTTCTGCTGCCCATTTCAAAAGTATGTTTTGCTTTCCGTGTGTCTACCAATGCTTCCCAAGACTGCCCGCCAACTTAGCGATAGTGTTGGTGCACAATGGACATCCCAACATTAGAGCATTGATTGAAAGAGCTTGTTGTATTTCAACATTGATGGTGCCGTCCACTGCCATGTCATAGACAACCGCCATGGCATCGTGCACTTCCATGCCAGGGACAAGCTTGGCAATGACAAACAAGAAGTCCATGCGCCCTTCCCTGAGCGGCAGTGAGGGTACGTAAGATTGGCATCCGTTGGATGTGCTATCATTTCCGACCAGTGGTGTGTGATTCAAATCTTGACTTGCAACAGGCGGACACCGAGGAGAGCACGCTGCCAAATGGCTTTTTTTACATCATGAGATGAATTTCGTGGCCATTGCATGCGCACACTGGTTGTTATATATGTCGGCTGAGGCATTGACATGTCACTGGCTGTAGAGAATGGGAAGGTTTTGCTGGTGGAAAAGCATGTGTTCTGCCGGCAGTGATCCTTGGTGGATGGGAGGTTAGGAAATGAAAAACTCTCGATAGTGTGAATGGTCGTTTTACCTACCACATACAACAATGAATATCGAATTGGCTCAACGACTCACTCGTGACATGCCAAGTAATGAAAAGCAAGTTTGAATGTTGGCACTTTGAATGCACAAACTATGTTGTCCACAACGCTCCGTGATTGGATGGTGGCCATTGTTCATTTCATCCATGTGAATGAACCTAAAAACGTTCTGAAAAATCAACCGCTTTATTTTGAGATGGCCTTACACATCAAATCCATCATTCTCCAATGAATAGTCACAAGTTGGCCTTTTGAAGATTTTGAACTATTGAGATCAAATTAAATATGAAGAAAAAGGCTCGTTATGTTACTTACACATCGCAAGCCCAACCGAAACCACTTCTGCCAACGCTCGCCACCATTGACGGCCTTGATTCCTGCCGTGAAAAAATCAACTAAGAATCGTTTAACTAGGTTTGGAACCTCATCTACATGTAAAGTGCTCATTTTATACTAACCTGCTATGCCTTCCAACATCTGGTAGGTTGATTCCTCGGGTGTGCCTCGGAGATGTCCATTTCGTGGGTTGAGCAAGATGTGGAAGAAGCGTCAATTCCAATGACATGATACACGATTTGGAGGCATTGATTCATTTTTTTGTGTAGCATTCTCTTCAACTTTGCCCAGAATCCTTCAATGACCTCTAGCTTGCCTCTAAGGGAACTGTGACGAAACTGTGGACTCCACAGTCATGACCCATTATGTTTTTGGCACAAGTGGGCCAACAAACTAACCCCAACCACAGTAAATTATATAAGTGAGTCGTGATATCACAATTTGCGCACTTGGTTAAGTGATCAATCGCAGCCATGGCAAAGGCTCATGCAGGAGGCATTGGGCATGCCGGCTCCCTTGTATGGTATGGTGGATTTGTGCATTTCACATCAATTGAATCATGTCCTGTGCATTTAAACTCATCAGCAGTTTGACTATAGTTGAATGATGATTGCGTCTGAGTATGATCGAGAATGAACATACAACATCCCTGCAGCGGAATTCTTGTGAAAGAAAACAAAAACTCCAGAAACGTGAATAGAAAAATGTGAATCTCTTTCGACATCATCTGCTTTATCACCCACAAGACCAGCTGAAAAAGCTGGAAATTCAGCAAAGTTTTTGACATCAACTACGCAAACTACAAGTACCTCATCATTTACAGCACCAACTAAAATGATGGGAAATCAACAAATTTAGCAACATCAAACAAAAATACTACAACTGCCTTGTCATTCACAAATCTAGCTAACAAAGCCAGAAGAAATATTCAAAATTTCAAAAGAGAAGCACAGTTACAAATGCTCAATTGTTTAAAAAAAGTGGTTGAAGAAGCTATAATATATTTTAAATAGATAACAACCACCACAGCAGCTCCTCCTTTACATGCGACATCAACTAAAGAAGCTGGAAAATTATTTCAATCTCAATCATCAACCAAAACAGCCATAATTGTCACAACTCCTCCATCCATCATAAACTTAGCTGAGGATGCTACAAATTGAACGAAGTCAGCATCATCCACCAAAAATCCCCAATTTCCCATAGTACCAGCTGACAAAGTTGCAAAATTCTCTCAGATTCTAACACCAACCTCAATCATAACTGACACAACTCATCCATAAGCCACAATAGCAGTTGACGAATATGTAGAACAAACCAATTCAGCATCATCCACCATAGCAACTTCTCCACTACTCACGGAATCATCTTAAAAAGCTGGAAATTTCTCTCATATTTTAACATCAACCACAGAAACAAGAAGTGATGAAACTCTTCCATCAGCCACAACTTAGGCTCGCAAAGCTGGAATATCAACCAAGTTTGCATCATCAACCACATAAGATGGAACTGCTCCATCCTCCACAACACCAGCTGAAGAAGCTAACAAATCATCCATCCAAAGCCAAAAGGCAAGACTCACTTGCTTGCCCGTTTTCATGGCAATAGAAACCGTTGGAAGAAACGGCTTTCCCTTGTTGACCAATGCTCTCAAACGACGATCTCCAAAATTTTCAAACTAAAAATAACAGGAAAAATCATCTCCATCAGATCTTATGATATTTTCAAATCAAATGTTTAGCAAGAAAAGTCCTCAAGCAGTAGAGGAAGAACCTTCAAACTTCCCCTCCACATTTCCAAGGCAACACGAATTATTAAACTAAATTTTGGTGGTATTTGGTCTTCTTAAAAGACATTCTGAATGGGCCTAGCTTTGAGCAAGTTCCCAAGGATTTGTCACATTTGCAGGCACCATCTCCACGGCCTGCTCCGTTGTTGCCTCCTCTGGGAACACGAGAAGTGAAGGAAGGAGTGAAGACTCCTTCCATTCAGTTGGACCATCCGCACAAGAAAGAATCATGTTGTGGCCATCCTGGAAATTCTCGTTGAAAAAATTCAAGGGTGGAAAATGGACTGTTGGTGACATTGTGGGAGGTGACACTAATGTTCCAACAGCAGAAAGAATCTCCTCCCACCTCGAAATTATAAAACTTGTATCGTCAACAAATCGAACAATCAGACTGCCTGTTGAGGACAAGGGGTTCTCCATCTTCACAAGGGTCCAGTCAAAGAATTCATCTTTTCTACAGCTCTTTGACTCACATAAATAGAGGGAACGCCTCAAGAAAGTGCCTTTGGGTAATATTCCACTAGTGCTATGCTCTAAGACGTTTATAGTGGAGTCACCTGGCCCAACTAAGGCTCTCAATTCTCCTAGATTTGAATTTTGAGCCTCCACGGACCCTGTCTTCAAGATTTCTGGCAACTCCCAACTTCCACTAACAAAATTTCATATGGTAAAAGTGATTGGGGCATTTTTACAACAACGAGATGATGTTTCCACTTCAATCAAACCAATTGGGGCATTCCGAACAACCTCTCCCGCTGACGTAACCGGGAAAACACCAGAACTTGTAGTTGACGCTGTGGTGGTTTCCCCAATGGGCGGGACAACCCGCGCAATCCACCCCGGCATCTTCACACCCCATCAAACGAATGCGAGCCTTCACTAGGCTGCTAATGAGTGATCGATCAACAACCTTAGTCGCCCCTTGGTCGGCTTGCGACCAATCATCTGGTTGCTTGAGTGTTGACCAGTTATTTGAGCTACCGCTTGAGCGACCGTAGACCCCTTCTCTGTAGTTTCTGCGGAAACTGCAAGCCTTGCACTACCCAAAAAAAACTCTGAAGATCAATTTTTCTGTGGATACTAGAGATTGAGAGGGGGTGCAATTTGTTTTACAACCCTGCACCCTCTTGCTGCACACTATCCGTTTGAGCCCAAAGGGTAGAAAAATTTGGCCGCAAAGGGAAATTCCTCTAAAGAGCCCCACCCTCCTTTCTCACAACAGCCATAACAGGGCCAAACATTTTGTTTGACACACATAGAATTTCCTACAGAGCAGACGTTGCAAAAACCCCATTTATCCTCAATGAATTATTTTCTTTAGAAGTGCCCTCACAGCCCCGCCAACCACATCAGCTGGAGGCTATGTTGAGTGAGAAAACCCTCCACCGTTTATAGAAATAAATTTCCAGATTCCCACCCCATTGGAATAATTCTTTGCTCCTCCTTACCCGCCTTTCACCCCCAACGCACACCATGAACACCAACAATCATCGAATGAGAGGGGGCGCTGAAAACTTACAAGTTTTGATGGCCATGTTTGGGTAGAAATCCTCTTTGGGTTTGCTTTTCCCACTCTACGAGGAATTCAAAATTCATGTGAGGAAATTGTGAGGGGGGAGGCTCAAATTCTTGACTCCTCATCGTTTAAGGTTACCATTCAGTTGCACGGAGGAGGATGTGACCCTTAAGCTTTTAGCTAAAGGGTGGTTATTCAACATCCATCCTCACTCATCCTCCTCCACGATGGCAGCTCCAACTTCCTGGTGACCATTGAGTTGTCAATGACTCCTCAAAAGTCCAATTTTCTCTTTAAATTGAAGAAAATCCTATAACTTCCAGGTGATCCTTCAGCTGCCATCAGCCATAATCAACATCTTAACTTCTCTAGGTGGTTCTGCAACAACCCAGGTGGTTATATGACTTCCTAGGTGGCTATGAAACCTCATAGCCACCTCAAGTGATGGTCCACTTGAGGCAGCAGAGCAGGTGTGCCTCTTTGCTACCTAGGGGACTGAGTTTGTCCAAACCAACATGTCTTCATATTCCTTCAGTTCCACAGCAATCTTGAGTGGTAGCAGCTTCCTCCAGTTTCTGTCTCTATGACCCAGCCTTTGCTGCTACAAGCCAGTGCCTTCTCAAGCACCTCCTTTAAAGGCATGAGCCTTATGTAGTGCATGCAAGTGACTCTATAAGAATTTTACTACAGGTGTGGCTTTCAAACTTCTTCTTTAGACATCCAAGGTTGGTGCCTTGTACCTCCACAAGACCATACTTATGGATAAATCCATATAAATATGATGTACATATTTCTGCAAAGATTTCACACTCGTCAGAAAATTTCCTGCACCACCAATTTTCAGTTCAAAATCACTCATCCACATTTTGGAAATCTTGACAGATTTCACCAGTACTTTGACCAGCCATAGCCTTGCTTGAGCTTCAGGTAAAAGAATACGAGAGTCATACAACAGTGAAGAATGGAAAAATATCTCATGAAAGAATAGGATGTGCTTTACATCTTCAACCCACAGCTTAGAGATATGTTTTTAAGGATTTCAGTGTGAATCGACTGCCCTGTCTGCATCACCAAATTTTGGAGCCAAATCAGGTTAATTACAAGTCGTGGATCTTTTGGGGTTGTACCTGTATCTTTGTGATTAGAGGAAGAATGAAGAAAGTGTGAGATACAAAAACATTCTTGATAAAGGTGAGGTCAATACCCATCCTTCATACATCATTTTATCTTTGGCCTATTTTGATTTTTTCTATTCTAATTCAGACTTCCCAGCTTATGTACATGTTCACAGAATAAATTAATCAGTGGAGTGTTTTTAAGATGGTTAACATTGATCCTAAGCAATGTGGTACCAAGTAGATCTTGCAACTCACAGTAATTTCATACGTTTTCTTCATATTTATGAAATATGCATTTTGATGGAAGCACATATCATGCATGAAACAATATATATATATATATATATATATATATATATATATTTCAATGGGGAAGGATAGCGTTGTTTTTCCTTCAAATCAAGGATGTAAAAAGTACAAAAAGGAGAATCAAATGAGTCCAGTTTGTAGGTTCTACTTTGGACCACAACACATTGAGGAACATTCCTCTTTTACTAAATATTCCATTGAGTAAATGTTCCTAAAATCACAAAACAAGTAGAACTATCTGGAATAATACATTTCTCTAAAAAGCAACAAAGTCATGAAATCCAATGGATGAATAATTGACTATAGTAATGCTACTTATCAACGTTACAAGAGTCAAGAATTCTGTGGTATCTCACATTGTTTCCTGTTAGTTTTCTCATTTGTAACAAAGAAGTCAGAAGTTTCATATCGTGTCATGGACTAATATAGTGAGGTTACAATTATAAACCAAAAAGGAAAATGTTGACAAAGATGTATATAATGAGTCAGCTCTGTAGCTCTTGCATGGAAGTCGTCGTCAGAATTTGCAGAATGGCATCCAGAGCTCACTCGAGGGGTTTTCCCCTCCGTGTCACTCTTAGGTGCAATCGTCATCAATGGCCTATGCAAGGAGACTTGAACATTTCAATTCTTTGGAGGCCTATTTCCATCTTTACCTTGCCCCCTCATTTTGGATCTCAAATGTGCGGAGGTATTACCTCAAACTCGTGATTTTGCATGAGCTTTTTGTAAACAAAACTCAAAATCTGTACTAAAACTTGAGTTTTGTTGTCATGCAACAGCACAAATTTGTTGCATGCAAGGGATGTCCAACGATTGTGCACTGGTACTTTTCCATTTTCTCTTACGCTTTGCTCCCTCTCTCTTTCTCTATCCCTCGCCTTGCTCACTTGAGAATGCTGGGAGGAGTAGGCAAGGATGGAGGCTCGAGGCCATAGGTCTCGGCCCTCGAGGCCATGCGGCCTCCTGCTCCCCAATCGAGTGACCACATTGATCGGCGGCCAGCAAGTGGCTGGCCGGTCACCTAACCGGCTGCCGTCCATCTAGCCGGCTGGCATCCAGCTGGCCGGCGACCAGCGAAGGGCTAGCTGCCGGCCAGGCCTTGCAAGAGCGAGGGGTGGTGTCCAACCACCCCTCACAGCTGCAAGATGGGAGGGTCAAACTGGCCCTCCCGCTACATTCCTGCCCACTTATTATCAACCTTCCCGATTAATGGCCATCACGTAGGAGTTTCTGATAGTGAGTCGACAACATTGTGAAAGAAAATCAATGATTTCAATTTCCAGCTAAAAATGAACACGTGCACACCACTTGGAGCTAATTTGCGGCTTACTGGTCAACACAACTAGCGGCCTTGCTCCCTTTAGGTTGCAACGTCCGTGTGACAATCATGTTGGGTGTCCCCAACCTCCTATCATTGCTGTCCATGAATACCGCACAACGAGCAAGCTGTTGACTCTTGCCGAATTCAAATGGTGCCCCCCTGCCATGTGTCAATTTTTACAAGCTGCCCTTTCGCTCTAGTCTTCCTTGACAACCCCCATAGGCAATCCCGATATGCGATCGCATGAGTTGTGTTGGGGTCCACAATCGGCCTAATCAACAAGGTATTTCCTAACAACCCACAACCAAAGTGTACGATCTGGGTGCTAGAGAAGGCGAAGGACCTCGTATCGGCCGTCGGTAGTGAGAATATTTGACATGGTGTGCCCCTTGCCATGAATGTCGTTGATCATAATCCCTGGTTCGACCATTGGGGAGTGGTTGAACACCTGATCTGACTTTAGATTTGGGTTCCTTGGGATTTTTCCATGCAAGATCGAGCTTTGAATCACTCGATTTGAGTGAGTATTCAGAAAGTTAGCCTGGCCCAAAAATCGGGTGTTGGACAGGTGGAATCTGGTACCCGCCATGGGTGGCGGGATAATCCACCGCCAGTGATCTGAGTTCGTCTCCAATGGGCTCCAAATACACCAAGGGCATGAATGAGGCAACCATAGTGACCTCCTTGACCAGGGTGAACTTCTCCTTGACTTCTGGGCGAAGGAAGGCGCTCCGACGAGTCATCGTCGAAGCGCCTCCCGTTGCCTATCGTGCAAGGCAAGGTGGACGGCTCCACCAAGGGTTACTTTGACGGTCGTAGCAGGGGCTCTACTGCTCCGATTTGGGTGTGCTTGGATGAGTTGGAAAGCTTAGATCACAAGCTATAAGGATCTGATGTAATCTCACTATGCTGAGTAACAAAAACGTGTTTCGATTCATATCTACTGAATACAACGTGTTCTACCCACTCACATCTGTGATCCTTGTGCTCCACACTCTTCACCATTGGTGTCCATTGGTTGCCCCAAACATTGGTAGCATGCATCAGCAAGAACTAGGCATCCTTGAGGTTGCCTCCACACCCACTCGAGCCAACAAAGGGTTATGGACCCACGTGCCTAGAAGGACCCTAGCTCTGCAATATCCACGCTACCGCCGCGTGCCATGGCACCGGCCGAACAAGAGAGCATCAGTGTTTCGAAGTTCGATGGACTAGGCTTCCACTTGTGGAGGTGGGAGTTTGACATCTTCCTCGATGACAAGGGCCTGCTTGAGCTGGTCAATGGTCAAGAAACAGCCCCTCCGGATACCGCGATGTCGGAGGAAGTGGAAGCGTACAAGAAGCGCAACAAGAAGATGCTTGCTTTGTTGGTGTATGCGCTTGCTCCAACGCAGCGCTCCCTCATTCAAGGATGCACGGAGGCCGCGGAGGCCTGGAAGAAGCTTTGCACCATCTACCTGTCTACCAACCTTGCTAACCATTTCTTCGTCTTCAAGAGGCTTGTCACCCTCCGAGCCAACGAAGGCGACGACATCATGGAGATCCTTTAGAAGATTGAGTCCGTGACTGCCAAGTGCGTAGCCACCCAGTGGAAGGTCGACCCTCAGCTGCAAGCCATGATCCTCCTCCTGGCCTTGCAGGACAGTTGGAGTCCCATGATCACCGTCGTAGGCGGCTGGTCCGCTGATGAGCTAAAGTACCCGAAGGTGCAATGAATGGATGCGACGTGGTGGGAGAGAGAGTGGGGGAACACCAAGNGGGAAGGGTGCCAAGCAGGGCACCAAAAGAGGTGACAAGAAATGGGAGTGCTACATGTGTGGCAAAGAAGGCCACTAGGCATGCAACTGCCCCAACAGGAAGTCGGACCAGCCGGGGAAAGCTGGAAAGAAGGACGACCGTGCAATGATGGCGAAGGAGTCCACCGACTTGACAGATCCGGGAGTCTCCGTGATTGACTCCGGATCGGGCCGCCACACGCAATGCAAGCGGGCGGCATTCGTCACCTATGGCACTTCGGAACGGCGCATGACGGTGGCCAACGGCAAAACAGAGATGGCTGCCCGAGAAGGCAATGTTCGCATCGAGGTGGATGTGGACGGGGAGGCTGTCACGAGCACAATTCACGACGTGCTCCACATGTCCAAATTTGGGGCAAATCTGCTCTCAGTGAGCCGCCTTACCGACACGGGGCTCGAGGTGCTCTTCAACAAGAAGGAGGCCATCATCCGGAAGGAGGGGGATGGCGAGGTGATTGTACGTGGAAAATGAGACGACAACTTGTACCTGCTACGTGCAAAGATCCTCGGCAGCCGGACGGGGTCCGACGTTGCCCACCTCGCGAAGAAGGACGATAGAGACCTGGACCTATGGCATCATCGCCTATGCCATATCGCTCCCTCAACTGTGAGGGACATGGCAAAGAAAGAAGTGGTGCGGGGTCTTGAGGTCAAGAGCCTAGACACAGCCAAGAATGTCGTGTGTGAGCCGTGCATGGTCGGCAAGGCAACACGGCAGCCGTTCGATGGCAAAGGGACGCATGCATCGGCAAAGTTGGAGGTGGTCCACACTGACATGTGTGGACCATTCGAGAGCTCCATTGGGGGCGCTCGTTACTTCGTGACCTTTATTGAAGACCACCGCCGCAAGCTCTACCTCTACATCATCAAGAGGAAGAGCGATGTCTTGTCGTGTATGTACGAGTTCGTGGCGGCTGTGGAGAGGCAAACGGAGTTGAACGTGAAAGCGTTCTGGAGCGACAACGGCGGCGAGTACGAGGGCTGCTCGCCATGGATGAAGAGCACGGGGATTGCGTGGCAGAAAACTACGCCACACTCTCCGCAGCAGAATGGTGTCACCGAGAGGGAAAACCGCACCATCCTCAACATGGTCCGGTCCATGTTGAGCGATGCCGGCCTCGCGCAACGGTACTGGGGCGAGGCGGCACGGACAGCGGCGTACATCATGAACCTGACGCCGACGAAGCGGCTAAAAGATGCGGAGTCCAAGGTGTGGAAGACGCCACAAGCATTGTGGAGCGGGAGGAAGCCAACTGTGGCACACCTCCGCTCGTTTGGTTGTGTTGCACATGCTGTTGTGCAGGCACGGGAGGGGCGGGGCAAGCTGGACCCGCGGACTCGCTGGTGCATCCTCGTTGGGTACGAGAGCGGAAGCAAGGCGTACCGACTCTACGACCCCCAGAGGCAGCGGATTGTGAAGAGTCACGATGTCACGTTCGATGAGGAAAGCCGTTGGACGGACAAGGACGCGGGTCTCTCGAAGCGGGGGGAGTGGCTGCCACTCCTCGAGAGGGAGACGCCGGAGGACGCAAAAGAGGGTGACGTCCTATCGGCTCCAGCCGGCGAGAACCATCCGGGTGATGTGGGAGCGGCTGATTTGCATTCAGCCGAGTCGGACAATGAGTCGGAAGCACCGGTAGAAGTGGAGCTGAACAAAGAGGTGGGGAGTGAGCCCGAAAATCCATGGTCCCCGAGAGAGGGGGAGCAGGCCAGCGGTACGAGTGGCACAGCGAGGGGACAGCAACAGCAGCAGCAATTACAGCAGTAGCAGCAACCTCAACAGCAGCAGCCCCGGAGAAGCGGACGCGCAAGGAGGACGGCAAAGAGGTACGATGCTGCAGAGGGCATCTGGACTGGGCTCGCTCGAGCGTTCTTTGCGTAAGAGGAGCCCGAGACCGTCAAGGAGGCATTTCAGCGGAAGGATGGGGCTGAGTGGGAGGGAGCTATAAAATCTGAGCTTGCCTCCCATGAAGAGAACGGCACTTGGCAGCTGATTGACAAGCCGGAGGGTGCAAAAATCATTGGCTCCAAGTGGATCTTCAAGAAGAAGCTCACCAAGGAGAGGAAGGTGGAGCGGTACAAGGCGTGGCTGGTCGCGAAGGGGTACGCCCAGCGGAAGGGTGATCACTACGATGAAACCTTCGCATTGGTGGCGAATTTCACCTTGATCCGCTCCATCCCTTCGGTGGCGGCGGCGCGCGACTACGAAGTCTACCAAATGGACGTGAAAACCACGTTCCTCAACGGTGACCTGGACAAGGAGGTCCTCACGGAGGTGCCGGAGGGGGTGGACGCGCCGCCAGGGAAGGTGTGCCGGCTTCGCAAGGCGCTCTACGGGCTGAAGCAAGTGCCACTCATGTGGTACCTGAAAATGGACGGCTTCATGGCCGAGCTTGGCTTCAAGCGCTGCGAAGCCGATCAAAGCGTGTACATGCGGAAGCAGTCAAAGTTGTACCAGATGGTGGTCCTTTACATGGATTACCTCATCCTTGTGTCATCGGACATGGAGGAGTTGGTGAACCTGAAGCGGCAGCTGGGCGGTCGGTTCAAAATGACCGACATGGACGAGCTTGAGTACTACCTCGGCGTCGCCATCAAGAGGGACCGCAAGGCACGCACGCTGGAGATGGGGCAGGCGAAGTACGTGCAAGAGGTACTCCACCGTTATAACATGGAGGAGTGCAACCCCATTGGCACACCCATGACCACCACATGTGAGCTGAGCTCGGACATGGGCCCAAGCATGGATGAGGAGAAGGAGGAGATGGCAAGTGTGCCATACCAGTCCGCAGTGGGGAGCACCATGTACGCCATGGTGACNACGCGGCCCGACCTGGCCGTCGCGGAGGGCCAAGTGAGCCCGTATGTTGCTGACCCGGGGTCGCTGCATTGGCAAGCAGTGAAGCGGATCCTCCGCTACCTCAAGGCAACAAAACAGTCGCGGCTCGTATTTGGAGGGGGAGCGCGTGACGACTCCCTCGAGTTGGTCGGCTACTCCGATGCCGACTGGACTGGTGACGTGGATGACAGAAAGTCAATGTCGGGGTACGTTTTTGTGCTTGGTGGTGTAGCAGTTTCATGGGCAAGCAGGAAGCAAGACTGTGTGGTACTGTTCAGCACCAAGGCTGAGTACATCGCACTCACGGAAGCCGGAAAGGAGGCAGTGTGGCTGCGGTGGCTGCTGAAGGAGATCGGGATGCCGCGAAGGAAGCCGATGGTACTCAATGTTGACAACATGAGTGCCATCAGCCTCACCCAGAACCCAGTGCTGCACAGGAGGACCAAATACATTGAGATCCGTCATCACTACGCGCGGGACTTGGTGGCGAAGGGAGATGCGGCTATTGTGTATTGTGGCACTAAGCGCATGTTCGCCAATGCCATGACCAAGGCACAGCCCAAGGACAAGCATGAAGCAAGCTGCATGGAGCTTGGTCTGCGCTGTGAAGCTTAAAATGCTACAGGTTCCAAGGACAGGGCATCAAGGCTGCGGTGCAAGGGGGAGATTGTTGACGTGGTGTGCCCCTTGCCATGAATGCCGTTGATCGTACTCCCTGGTTTGACCATTGGGCAGTGGTCGAACACCTGATATGACTTTAGATTTGGGTTCCTTGGATTGTTCCATGCAATATTGAGCTTTGAATTGCTCGATTTGAGTGAGTATTCAGAAAGTTAGCCTAGCCCGAAAATCGGGTGTTGATCGGGTGGAATCTGGTGCCCGCCATGGGTGGCGGGATAATCTACCGCCAGTAATCCAAGTTCGTCTCCAATGGGCTCCAAATGCACCAAGCGCACGAATGAGGCAACCATAAGGAACTCCTTGACCAGGATGAACTTCTCCTTGACTTCTGGGCGAAGGAAGGCGCTTCGACAAGTCATCGTCGTAGCGCCTCCCGTTGCCTAGAGTGCAAGGCAAGGTGGGCCGCTCCACCAAGGGTTACTTCGATGGTCGTAGCAGGGGCTCTACTGCTCCGATTTGGGCGTGCTTGGATGCATTGGAAAGCTTAGATCATACGCTATAAGGATGTGATGTAATCTCACTATGGTAAGAAACAAAATGTGTTTTGATTCAGATCTACTGAATACGACGTGTTCTGCCCAGTCACATCCGTGATCCTTGTGCTCCATACTCTTCATCATTGGTGTCCATTTTTTGCCCCAAACATTGGTAGCGTGCATCAGCAAGATCTAGGCATCCTTCAGGGTGTCTCCACACCCACTAGAGCCAACAAGAACTACCATTGGTAGCTGAACAATGCCTTCTGCCATGTATGGAGCGAACAAGCTCATATGAAATACGTCATGTATCTTGATACTTGGACGAAGCAGGAATCGGTATGCCACTGTTCCGATGCATGTCTATCTCAATCAAAATAATTTGCAACGACAAGTTTCAGTACTTCATGATACCCTTCAAGAAGAGATGAGCGGTCCGCTCTACGTTCACATTAGTGGTTGGAGGAGTTCCGTGTGTCATATATGTAAGGATATCTACAACCATTAGTATTACATTGTGGCCACAGGCCATGCCTATAACACAGGTAATAAATTTCATGGTGACGCTCACCCGTGGAGTTCCAAGGATGGGAAGCTGTTGGAGGAGTCAAGTAGGCTTTTTGTTACTGACCTTATTTCAAAGACATGGGTCGCATGTCATGTAATACTTATGGACATCAACACTCCATCATGGCCACCAATAATGATTCAAGAGTGCATGTCCGTTCTTTCGATGTCCCACATGACGTACGACCAGCGGGTCGTAAAACTCGGAGATAACATTTGCTTGAAGGTCTCCCAAGTTTGGCACGACTTGTTCTTTGTTCTGGAGGATTCTTGTGGTCTCCACCAATCCATATTTTTCCGTATTTTGAGTCTTAGAACCAAGAATCCACACATTTTCCCACCAGTATCCTAGTCACAATGCTTTTGTTGTTGATAATCTCTTAAGGTGATTGTCACAGAGGTGTAGGAGGGTCTGGTGTTTGTACTATACCTATCATAATTGCTATTAACACACCCACCAACCTTGGTGGTTTCTTTCCTTTTTCACAAGATTTCAGCTTGGTGGACAGGCCACGTTGATGCATCTTGGTCAATATTCCCACGTGAATGAAAATTGGCTAAAGTATTCGCTCCAACATGCCTGTTGTCTGAACAGGTTCGGCTGCATTTCAAGAAACACGAATGGGTTGTGGCTGGTCACGACCGTCACACCCCACTCAACGCCCTCAAGGTCGCAACACCACATCCTAAAAGCATGTACCATGGCAAGGAACAATCCCTATTTGTGTACCGTGTCTCTGCGCTGATTAGCTTCTAAATCTCATACACAACTAGATGACCATTCTACATGAGGACTGCTCCAAATACTACTACCAACGCATCACATCACACATCCCACAATTGCAATGGATCTAGAAGAGCTACGATGGTCGCTATAGATAGAAACTCTTTGAATTTGAGAAAAGAATTCATGTATTCAGATTTCCATTCCCAATACACATCGTTTTGCGTGAGCCTGGTTAACAGTGCTACCAGGGTCAAATACCCTTGCAGAAACCGAAGAAGGTAGTTTGCAAGGCTGAAGAAAGAACAAATTGGTCACATGTTTTTTGGACGCAACCAATCCAACAGTTCTTGGAATTTTTTGGGTTGACACGGATACTGTCCTTGTCATTTATATGTTCAAGATATTCAAGCTCATCTTGTGCAAACTTGCAATTGTTCGCTTTTGTATATAACTTTTGTTCGCAAAGGATTGTGAGGACCTCACACAGATATTCTATGTTTTCTTCCATCAATTTGGAGACAACCAGGATGTCGTCCAAGTAAACTAAGACAAACTAGCTGAGTTGATTGCCAAATTTGCAATTCATTTCTCATTGAAAGGTTGTCGGGGCGTTCATGAGCCCAAAGCAAAAAATCCGGGAGTGATAGTATCCTGTGTGTGTTCGAAATGTTATTTTAGGCACATCATCTTCCATGATGCGGATTTGATGGTCCCTTTAAGATAAATTTAAGGACACGAAGACATTTGTCCCTTGGCATTGGTCGAACAAGTTCTCAATCCATGGTAAGGGAAATCAATTTTTCATTCTCAACTTGTTCTGTACCCAATAGTCCATGCACATGCATAGAACACAGTCATTTTTGCTTAAAAAAAATGGATCGACATACCATACGACAAGCTACTCGGCTCGATCAACCCTTATGTAAGGTTTAGCGGGCAATGTCGGTCAGCAAGTGTAGAATGTGGTTCAACAAGAGGGGAGAAAATAATAGATATTGAAATTGTTTAACATCCTCACATGAAAAAAGTAAACCACACTCGTGATCCAATTTTACCCTTGAGTAGCCCCACTAATGTCATTGAGTATGGGGAAAACCCGCACCACGTCCTTTTCTGTGGCCTCCTACACCATTATCTCCACAAGGAGTTGTGGCTACGACTAATGTCGCGACCACTCGGTCACCACTAGCAGCCTCAGGGCATTATGCTCTAAAGTGGTCCGAATGTACATAATTGCGGCGAAGGCCCTCCTATAAGGCCTTGTTATGATGGTCACGTGCTGCCTGCAGCTCGTCATTGTTGTGACTTTGGGGGCCTTGTTCCCACCAATCTTCTTTACTTGGGGGGTTTGCAGGTTGCTTGCCCTCACCCCCGTCCTGTTGCCCAGCTGTCCCTTTAGTCCTTACAAAATCCATGCACATGTCATGACCTTGCTGTGTACGCACGTTTGGTTGTGCATACACCCAAAGTAGTGCTTCAGGATTACCGAATACACTTCAATCATGTAGTCACACAACACCCTCCAGCTCATCGAAGCCTGGCCCATTGCCATTGTGGTGGTCTTTTCCTTCAGCCTCTCATTAATGGCACCATCACGCAAGTACTCCAGTAGCAAAGACACTGGTGTTTGAAGGTCTGGGTCACGTTGCTCTCGATGAAGCTTTTGGCTTCCTCCACGCACGTGGTGATCTCGCTCAAGTAGGCCTCAAGCAAGCTATCCAGCTGCCTAAATTCCTAGATCTTGTCGAAGGCATGTTACGCCTCCTCGCATTGGGGCCACGGCATGGGCTGCCACTCCAGGTGTGGCTATTGCTCACCCCACTCCTTGACAATGTAGTTGAAAAACTTGTCTTCAAGTCGTGTTGTAACAAGGTCGTCCCACTAACCAAGTGGAGCCTTGTCGACACGCAAGACGTCCTCCATGCAATTTAGTCAGTCTGTCAGCTTCACGTCCTTTCCGGAGATCTCCACACTATGGAGGAAGGACGTGTTCATGACCACCCGCGATGTTTTCCAGGTAGGTAAAGCCTCGCTGCCACTAGCGGTGGCATCAGCACCTATGGCCTGTTGTAATCGTTGCTGCATCTGCACCAGGGTTACGCTTTGCAATGCCTTATCAAGGTGGTTGCATCAGTAGGTTGCCTCATGAGCGGCCAGATGCTATAGCTAGCGATCATGGTCAAGATCTGTGATGCTCTGCCGGACATGGGCTAGTAGGTTGGCAAACACAAACTAAAACTTTGATGTCGTCAGAGCGTCTGCAATAGCATCGAGGGCCTCATGCTTTCCGTACACCTTTGGCACAATTCTGTTACCACTATGGACAACTATGGCACAACTCTGGCACAATGTTGGCACAAATCTGTCACAACTATAGAAAAACTCTGGTGTAACCCCGGCACAACTCTGGCACAAGTCTTACACAAATCTGGCACAAGTCTGGCACAATCCTGGCACAACTCAGGCACAACTCAGGCACAACTCTGGCACAACTCTGGCACAACTCTAGCACAACTCTGGCACAACTCTGGCACAACTCTGGCACAACTCTGGCAAAACTCTGGCACAACTTTTGCACAACTCTGGAAAAATCATGGAAAAATTCTGGAACAACTCTGGCACAACTCTTGCTCAACTATGGTACAACTCTGGCACAACTTTACCAAACTCTCGCACAATTTTGACATAACTCTGACACAACTCGGGCACAACTTTGGCANACAACTCTGGCACAACTCTGGCACAACTCTGGCACAACTCTGGCACAACTCTAGCACAACTCTGGCACAACTCTGGCACAACTCTGGCACAACTCTGGCAAAACTCTGGCACAACTTTTGCACAACTCTGGAAAAATCATGGAAAATTTCTGGAACAACTCTGGCACAACTCTTGCTCAACTATGGTACAACTCTGGCACAACTTTACCAAACTCTCGCACAATTTTGACATAACTCTGACACAACTCGGGCACAACTTTGGCACAACTCTGGCACAACTCTGGCAAAACTCTGGCACAACTCTGGCACAACTCTGGCACAACTCTGGCACAACTCCAGCAAAACTCTGGCACAACTCTGGAACAACTCTGGCACAACTCTTGCACAACTCTGGCACAATCTCGCACAACGCTGGCACAACTCTTGCAGAACTCTGGCACAACTCTGGCACAACTCTGGGGCAGCTCTGGCATAACTCTCGCACAACTCTAGCACAACTCTGGCTCAACTCTGGCAGAACTCTGGCACAACTCTGGCACAACTGTGGCACAACTGTCGCACAACACTGGCACAACTCTATCAAAACAATGGCACGAATCTATCACAATTCTGACACAGCCCTGGCAAACCTATGGCTCAAATCTTGTACAATCCTGGCACAACTCTGGGAAAACTCTGGCACAATTCGGGAACAACTCTGGCACAACTCTGGCATAACTCTGGCTCAACTCTGGAACAACTCTGGCACAACTTTGGCACAATTCATGCGCAACTCTAGCACAACTCTGGCACAACTCTGGCACAACTCCCGCACAACTCTGGCACAACTCTCACACAACTCTGGCACAACTCTGGCACAACTCTCGCACAACTCTAGCACAACTCTGGCTCAACTCTGGCAGAACTCTGGCACAACTCTGGCACAACTCTGGCTCAACTCCGGCACAACTCTGGCACAACTCTGGAACAACTCTGGCACATCTCATGCTCAACTCTAGCACAACTCTGGGACAAATCTAGCACAACTCTGGCACAACTCTGGCACAACTCCCGCACAACTCTGGCACAACTCTCACACAACTCTGGCACAACTCTGGCACAACTCTCGCACAACTCTAGCACAACTCTGGCTCAACTCTGGCAGAACTCTGGCACAACTCTGGCACAACTCTGGCTCAACTCCGGCACAACTCTGGCACAACTCTGGAACAACTCTGGCACATCTCATGCTCAACTCTAGCACAACTCTGGGACAAATCTAGCACAACTCTGGCACAACTCTGGCACAACTCCCGCACAACTCTGGCACAACTCTCACACAACTCTGGCACAACTCTGGCACAACTCTCGCACAACTCTAGCACAACTCTGGCTCAACTCTGGCAGAACTCTGGCACAACTCTGGCACAACTCTGGCTCAACTCCGGCACAACTCTGGCACAACTCTGGAACAACTCTGGCACATCTCATGCTCAACTCTAGCACAACTCTGGGACAAATCTAGCACAACTCTGGCACAACTCTGGCACAACTCCCGCACAACTCTGGCACAACTCTCACACAACTCTGGCACAACTCTGGCACAACTCTCGCACAACTCTAGCACAACTCTGGCTCAACTCTGGCAGAACTCTGGCACAACTCTGGCACAACTCTGGCTCAACTCCGGCACAACTCTGGCACAACTCTGGAACAACTCTGGCACATCTCATGCTCAACTCTAGCACAACTCTGGGACAAATCTAGCACAACTCTGGCACAACTCTGGCACAACTCCCGCACAACTCTGGCACAACTCTCACACAACTCTGGCACAACTCTGGCACAACTCTCGCACAACTCTAGCACAACTCTGGCTCAACTCTGGCAGAACTCTGGCACAACTCTGGCACAACTCTGGCTCAACTCTAGCACATCTCTGGCACAACTTTTCCCCAACTCTGTCACAACTATGGCACAACTTTGGCATAAATTTGGCACAACTCTGGCACAACTCTGGAACAACTCTGGCACATCTCATGCTCAACTCTAGCACAACTCTGGGACAAATCTAGCACAACTCTGGCACAACTCTGGCACAACTCTGACACAACTCTGGCACAACTCTTGCACAACTCTGGCACGACTCTTGCTCAACTCTGGTTAAATTGTGGAACAACTCTGGAACAACTCTGACACAACTCTGGCACAACTCTGGCACAACTCTGACACAACTCTGGCACAACTCTTGCACAACTCTGGCACGACTCTTGCTCAACTCTGGTTAAATTGTGGAACAACTCTGGAAAAACTCTGGTACAACGTTTGCTCAACTATGGCACAACTCTGGCAGAACTTTACCAAACTATGGTACAATTTTGACACAACTCTGGTACAACTCTAGCACAACGCTGGCATAACACTGGCACAACTATGGCACAACTATGGCAAAATTCTGGCACACCTCTAGCACAACTATGTGAAAAATCTGGCACAACTCTGGCACAACTCTGAAACAGCTCTGGCACAACACTGGCACAACTCTGGCACAACTATGGCACAACTCTGGCACAACTCTGGCACAACTCTGGCACAACAGTGTTACTTCTCTGGCACAACTCTGGCACAACTCTGGCACAACCCTTGTACAGGTCTGACACACCTCTGGCACAACACTGGCACAACTCTGGCACAACGCTTGCACATCTCTGGCAAAATAATGGAACAACTCTGGAACAACGCTGGAAAAACTCTTGCTCAACTATAGTAAAAGTCTGGCACAACTTGACCAAACTATTGCACAATTTTGACACAACTCTGGCACAATTCTGGCACAACTCTGGCACAACTTGGGCACAAATCTGGCACAACTCTGGCACAACTCTGGCACAACTCTGGCACAACTCTGGCACAACTCAGAAACAAGTCTGGCACAACTCTGCCACAACTCTGCCACAACTCTGGCACAACTCTGGCACAACTCTGGCACAACTCTGGCACAACTCTGGCACAACTTTGGCACACCTCTGGCACAAATCTGGCACACCTTTGGCACAACTCTGTTACAAACATGGCACAACTCTGGCACATCTCTGGCACAACTCTGGAATAACTCTGGCACAACTCTGGCACCACTCTGGCGCAACTCTCGCACAAGTCTGGCACAACTCTCACACAACTCTGGCACAACTCTGGCACGAATCTTGCTCAACTCTGGCAAAATTGTGGAACATCTCTGGAACAAATTTAGCACAATTGTTGCTCAACATGGCACAACTCTGGCAGAACTTTACCACACTATGGCACAATTTTGACACAACTCTGGTTCAACTCTAGCACAGCTCTGGCACAACTCTGGCACAACTCTGGCACAACAATGGCACAACTCTGGCACAGCTCTAGCAGAACTCTGGCACAACTCTGGAACAACTCTGGCACAACTCTGGCACAACTCTGGCAAAACTCTGTTACAACTTTGGCACAACCCTGGCACAACTCTGGCACAACCCTGGCACAACTCTGGCACACCTCTGGCACAACTCTGGCACAACTCTGGCACAATTCTTGCACAACTCTGGCAACATTATGGAACAACTCTGGAACAGCTCTGGCACAATTCTTGCTCAACTATGGTAAAACTCTGGCACAACGTCATCAAACTATGGCACAATTTTGACACAACTATGGCACAACTCTGGCACAAATCTGGCACAACTCTGTAAAAACTCTGGCACAACTCTGGCACAACTCTGGCACAACTCTGGCACAACTCTGGCACAACTCTGGCACAA
>SZWC01010327.1:65271-87569 GCA_023375785.1 Penium margaritaceum
TTTTTCTTATGTTATGTTTTCCCATGATGAAACATGTTATAAGTCTTTCTATTCAAAATTCCATCCATATGTTCTATAAATGAATCAATTAGGAAAAACTTTGTATTTATTTTTTTCCTTCTTTTATGGGTTCCTCCATAATGTAACAGAGAAACAGATTTTATGGGGTTCATTCCATAATAGATGTACAAGTGAAATTGTTTCATGTGATTTTGAACATAGTATTCATGGATAGTATGCAGTCAAATCATTTTTGTATTAAAGAATGCTGTCAGGATGTATTCTGGAGGAGTTATGAGAATAGAAAAGATGAGGGTTTCACTGAAATAAAGCCACTGATTTCATACACATTTTGCTTTGCATTGTGAATAAAAACTTATGAACTTGTTTGAGAACTAGAAACATCAGAAATATATCATGTTGTCTAGAGAATTAGAATAAATTAAGTGGATATATGTAGAGATTAGAACGTTTCTGATAATAGAATTGATATCACTGAGATTGTGTCACTTTTTAAGAAGACGGTAAATGTAGCGAGAGGGCCGGTTTGGCCCTCCCTCCTTGCTGAAGCGAGGGGTGGTTGTGCACCACCCCTCGCTGGCCGACGGCCAGCACATTGCTGGCTGCCAGCCAGCTGGCTGCCGGCCAGCTGGACGGCCGGCGGCCGGCCAAGTTACCGGCCGGGCATCAGCTGGCCAGCCGCCAGCCGCTGATCGCGGCCTCAGTCCGATCCGCGGCTGAGGGGCCGCGAGGGCCTCGAGGGCGAGGCCTTGTGGCCTCGTGCCCTCGCCCCCGCCCACCCTCCTCGCAAGTGAGTGAGCGAGGACGAGGGAGGTGGACGAGGGACGAGAGGTGAGAGAGATGTAAGGGCCCTGGCACAAAATCACCAGTGTGCCTCGCACGCGACGATTTCACGCCAGAACGGCAAAAACTTATATAAAAGTTGGGAATGGACATCTGATTGCGAGAACACATTTCTTAAAGTCAAAAGCTTCTATCCACAGCGCGCATCCTAGCTCTCCCATATCCATCGCAACTGTGGGAGGTTTGATGTGATGCGTCGGTAGTAGGACTTGACGTTGTCCTCATACAAACGCACTGCATCCAGTTGCGTATGAGAGCCGTAAGCTCCTCCCCGCAGAAATGTGATACATGAATGTGAATCAAAAGCTCCTTGCAATAGTACACGCTTTGAAGATGTGGAGTTGCTGCCTCGAGGGTCACGAAGGGGGTGTGACATGCGTAACCGACCATAATCCATTGTTTTTTTCCAAACACAACCGAACCTGTCAAGACGACAAGCGTGTTAGAGCAAATACCTGAGCCGATTCTTGTTCACATGGGAGTATCGGCCAGGAAACATCAATGTGGCCAATCCACTGAGCCGGCAGCCAGTAGAAATTAAAGCAACCACCGAGGTTCGTGGGTTGTTTTGGCCATTGTGACAGCAACCATGCAAACACCAGAGCCCCCTGCACCCTCGCGACAATGATCTTGAGAGATTATCCATTACAACGGTTTTGTCAACAGAATCCGGATGAGATACTATGTGAATTCTTGGTTTCAAGACTCTCGAAACCTAGAGATTATGGATTGGTAGAAGCCGCAAGAATCTATTGGAACGAAGAACAAGTTGTTGTTCCACACTCAAGAGACCTTCGAGCAAAGATTATCTCCCAGTTCTACGACCTGCCGGTCGCAGGTCATATGGGACCCTAAAAGACCGGACACGCACTCTCCAACCACTATTGGTGGCCAGGATGGAGTGTCGACGTCCATAAGTATTGTATGACATGTGACCCATGTCTTCGGAATAAGGCTAGTAACAAGAAGCTTGCTGGAATTCTCCAACAGCTTCCCATTCCTAGGACTCCATGGGAGTGCGTCAGCATAGACTTCATTACTGATCTTCCAGACACAGACCGTGGCCACGATACAAAAAATGGTGGTTGTGGATCTTCTGACGAAGATGACACACTTCATTCCTACAACCACTGATGTGAACGCAAAGGAGACCACTCGTCTCTTCTTTGAGGATGTTGTAAAGTACCACGGCTTGCCATTGCGCATTAGCTCTGATTGAGATCAAACTTCTGCTAGTATATTCTGAAAAAATATACACGAGTACTTCGCTAGCGAGTCGCAAATGTCGATAGCGTTTCACCTTCAAACTGACGGACAAATAGAGCACATGAACGACACTCTGGAACAAATGCTCCGCATGTACGTGGACCCTGCCATGATTGACTGGGACATATTCCTAGCACCGGCAGAGTTTGCGGTGAATAGCTCGGTGAACGAGTCTACACAGTTTACACCGTTTGTGTTGAACTGTGGTCGACATCTAGTGGTGCCCTCTTCATGGGTAAAAAGTGGGAGTACAGGAGGATAGGTTCCTTNCGCACTCTCCAACCACTATTGGTGGCCAGGATGGAGTGTCGACGTCCATAAGTATTGTATGACATGTGACCCATGTCTTCGGAATAAGGCTAGTAACAAGAAGCTTGCTGGAATTCTCCAACAGCTTCCCATTCCTAGGACTCCATGGGAGTACGTCAGCATAGACTTCATTACTGATCTTCCAGACACAGACCGTGGCCACGATACAAAAATTGGTGGTTGTGGATCTTCTGACGAAGATGACACACTTCATTCCTACAACCACTGATGTGAACGCAAAGGAGACCACTCGTCTCTTCTTTGAGGATGTTGTAAAGTACCACGGCTTGCCATTGCGCATTAGCTTTGATTGAGATCAAACTTCTGCTAGTATATTCTGACAAAATATACACGAGTTCTTCGCCAGCGAGTCGCAAATGTCGATAGCGTTTCACCTTCAAACTGACGGACAAATAGAGCACATGAACGACACTCTGGAACAAATGCTCCGCATGTACGTGGACCCTGCCATGATTGACTGGGACATATTCCTAGCACCGGCAGAGTTTGCGGTGAATAGCTCGGTGAACGAGTCTACACAGTTTACACCGTTTGTGTTGAACTGTGGTCGACATCTAGTGGTGCCCTCTTCATGGGTAAAAAGTGGGAGTACAGGAGGATAGGTTCCTTGTGCTCAAGCCTTTGCTGAGCGCATAGACTCCTTGTTACAAGAGACGAAGGATCACCTTCAAGTTGCTCGGCAACGACAAAAGGCATATGCCGACAAAAGTCGCCGTGAGGTTTTGTTTGAAATCAATGGCAAAGTGTTGCTGAACACTAAGAATCTTCGGCTGAAGTCGCCTGGGGAGCAAAAACTTCTACCGAAGTGGACTGGGTGATTTCCCATCATCGCACGCATCGGGCCAGTGGCATACCGATTGTTGCTTCTGCCGAGTATGAAGATACATGACATGTTTCATGTGAGCTTGTTGCCTCCATATATGCCACAGGGAACCGTTCAGCCACCACCGGTAGTCCTTACTGCCAGTGGCTAATACGAGGTTCTTCGCCTACTTAAGCACTGAGAGTGTACTCTCTGGTCGCGGGTTGTTAGGGAATACCTTGTTCATTGCGCCAGGTGTGGACCTGAACATAACCCATGGGAGCCCCAATCTGGGTTGCCAACGGAGGTGGTCAACGAGCATTGGAGCAAGTTGGCGGCTCGCACAGATCGATGCATGTCAGGGAGCACCACCTAACCATGGAAAAAGTGAACAACATTCCCCTAGGGCGGCATTCATGGAATGTAACCGTAGGAGGTTGGAGACGTCCAACATGGTTGTTGCGCAGACACTCCAGCCTGAAGGGGTGAGGCAGCTAGCCATACTGACCGACAAGCTACAGCTTAGGTCCTCGTGCTATGCACGTGTTCATGTTTAGCTGGTGATTGAAATTATGAATTTTCTTTCACAATGTTGACGACTCACTAACAAACAATCCTGCTTTTTGTTCATGAACCAAGAGGGTTCATAATAAGCGTGGAGGAATGTAGCGGGAGGGCCGGTTCAGCCCTCCCTCTTTGCTGAGGCAAGGGGTAGTTGCGTACCACCCTCGCGTAAGTGAAGGCTGGCCGTCGGTCAGCACTTCGCAAGCCGCCAGCCAGCTGGCTGCCGGCCGGCTGACAGCCGGCGGCAGACCAAGTGACTGGCCGGCCACCAGTCGGCCAGCCGCCAACCGCTGATCACGGCCTCAGCCCGATCGGCGGCTGAGTGGTCACGATGGCCTCGAGGGCAAGGCCTCGTTGCCTCATGCCCTCACCTCCGTCCCCCCTTCTCGCAAGCGAGTGAGCGAGGATGAGGGAGGGGGACGAGGACGAGCGGCGAGAGAGATGCGAGGGTCCTGTTGCAAAATCTCCAGTGTGCCTTGCACATGACGATTTTGCACCAGAACGACAAAAACATAAATTGAAGTTTGATTGCGATGAACTTCGACATAAAATAATGGAATTACTCGTGCGAATGCACGATTTCAAGGTAGATATTCCCGGTTTGGGTCCCAAAACCAGGGTTAAGGCTAAAAACGGAAGTGAGACTCAAAATATTCGAGTCTCCCTGCTCTGGTTCGTTGATGACAATTGCCCCTGAGTCCTGCGAAGGGGGTAAACCCCTGACGCGGACTGAGAACGCCATTGTACAAACTCCGACGAGGACTCCAAAGTAGGAGCTTGAAGTTCTGGCCCGTTACAATAAATGAATTGTGAAACCCGTTCTTTTCGGATAGGAGAAATTTGTGCCTGGTGCCGACTTTGACCCTCCTCTTGACGCAAACTACCTCTTGTTGGGATTTGTAGCTAGATGTTTCCGTGCTACCTCTTGGTTGATCAGAGAGGCCTATTTTGGATGCACCCTCCCATCAGATGTCCATATGATGGGGGGAGAATGTACACCATGTGGGCCCTCAAAATGGAATTGGACTAACATAAAGAAAAGTAAATGGATGGTGACATTGATTTTTCCGTCATTGGACGAATGTAACAATGCAACATAATTTGACGAACTAGAGGTGCACCATACACACCATAGACCAATAAGCAGTGAGAAAGAGATCTTGCACGATGCGTGCTTTGATGTTTCTTGCAGGTGCATCAGTTTTGGGCACTTTTTTTATGACATGCAAAATGAGGGTGTGTACGTGAAAATTCATTGAAACTACATAAGAAACATAACGGTCACCATCGACTAGCATCGCTGTGTACTCAGTCATTAGTTAAGTACATGGGAGACTGGTTTCTAGCGATACCATGCCGTCGTATATCTACGGCTTCGAACTAGGCATAAACTAGAAATATTGAAAAGACCAGCGTTCAAAACAGGCACCTACTATCATGGAAACTTGAACCCGTCACTTTGCATCGAGGCAAGTCGCAAACCAAGCAGTTCGCATACATTCGCCCTTTGAGATATCTGATTGAACATATGTGCAGGTCGAAAATCGATTGTTGGAGTTGACTCCTCTGATAAGAATACCGTGGTAACAATCAAAACACAATCTATGGGTATCCTTTGTGCAATGCCTTGTAGCACGTGGGATATCTTCCCCTTTTCAATGTAGCTGACAGTGTTATGGTGAAGTGGTGTTGGATGTGGCAAGCCTCTTCGGTTGCATTCACAGAAGCGACTGTTTTTTCCGATTTTAAGACCGTTTTGGGCTGACCTCCACACGAGTGAGAAATGCCTTGATGCCAGAAACATTGGCTTACATGTCTTGAATCTCAAATGATGGTCGGTTCCGTTCTGAGTTTTAAGCGGCTGAACGTTGAAGAAAATGCAATTTTAGCAAGTTTTTTAAATTAGCACATGAATCTGTTCGGTCGCTGTATGAGCACACAAAAACTTCCACCCCGCAAAGTAGCATACACTCGTGTCCTGTTTCTATAATAGTAAAAACAATTGTCCACCTTGCGAAGTAATGCACCAAAGCGTCTAATGCAAAAATTTCTAGTGACAAAAAGCACACAAAATTGTCCAACGAGTGTTGGTGATGCCACGCTAGTCGAAAATCCTTACAAATGTCCTGGTGTCATTTCTACTTAGCAGTGAAGCTTCCTCTCTTTTTGAAAGAAGTGTCGAGTAGGTGAAAGTACAGATGGCAAGTGAGTATCCTTCTGTTATCAGAACAGGACCTCAGGAAGAGAAGTTTGTAACACTTGTTTTCTTGTTGCGAGTGAGGGCGTGTGGATATTTCTGTGTGCTACATGAAATAGCGCACAAAAATGTCCACCCACAATCACCTAGAGAGACACGTATAACTCATTTTCCAAACTCCTCTTCCTTAGATCCTGTTCCGACAATGAACTGAGATGCACATGGTGACTTTAATTTCACCTCCTCAACATCTTTTAGAAAAAAAAAAAAAAAACCCATCGCGAAGTAGTCAGGCCACCAAAATGTTTCGAGGATGTGCGGCGGACTTGGCATCGCCTATGGATGGTGGACATCTTTGTATGTTCTTTTACGACTGGACATTTTTGCACTAAAAAGCTTTGTGTGCTACTTCTGTTATGTACCAGATGTACATGAGTCCCTAATCTCTCTATGTGGGCATTTCTGTTATCACAAAAAACAGCCCACCACGTCACAGAACCTCGATATTCACTCCGACGGTCAAGGACAAAGCAGCCAACTGTCCTCGTCTCCAGTGAATCTTCCCAAATCTTCTGACAACTACGACCACTCCTACAAATCTACAACAGAAGTGTCACGACCTTTCAGTCGACTTCTTGATGCATTGAGATGAATCTGGATTTATAAAGATGCATCTTGCATCTTCACCGTCGCTCCTTGAAGCCCCCCGACTTCTCGGTGGAGCTTCTCAAATCCGACCACTCACGATGAGACAATGCACACTTCGCTCGACAATCAACCCATCGATCCTGACTATGTCTCATTTGTAACTCGACACTTGTATATATATGTTTGATCGTTTCGACACTTGTCATCAAAGTATACTTACCGCTAATTATAAATTGCTCAAGTGTCCCAAATTCTAAAATTGTGTTACGCCTTGCTAATACTACCTATTCACCATCTACGCTCTGTTTGGCACACCACTTGGTATCAGAGCGCAACGGTGCTCGAGAGGCATCCGACTACTTCACCCATCTGGAGGACTACCTCGCACAAGTCATCAGCGCATCTCGCACATCAAGACTTTGCAGATTTCGTGACTATGACGTGAAGTGAGCGAGCACAACCGACGACCAGCAGCGGGTCTTGGGCAGTGACTTTGGCAATGGAGGATCAGATCATACCTATTCACGGGAACCCTGAAGTGACAGCAAACACTGACGTGGCAAGCTGCGTGGTAGTTGGATCAACCCCTAAGGGTCTGAAGACGAATCCGGTCCCAGATCCAACAGTGCTAAACCAGCCACTCCTACCAACAGCCTCCATGACGGCAACAAGAATGATAGGCGGCACCGGACAACAGGCGCGGATCAACGAAGAACTGGTGAACTGAATCTATGCCCTCGAGGGAATCAACAGCCATGTGCTCCAACAACTCAACGTCGCAATGGAGGCCCTTCGCAATGCAAGCGCACATGAGGTGCTGCTCGTCGAGAGAAATTCTCAACTCTCTAGCAAACCCAAAAGTCTTCCAGCTCCACCGGAACCGTTTGATCCCGTAAAATCTAAGGGGCCAAAATTTTGGATGTGGCTAACAAGTTTAGAGTTGTACTTCACTGCTGCTGGGGTCAACGACAAAAAAAAAAGATTGACCTCGCGGCCACGCTTTTGCGTGGCATAGTGCTAAGTTGGTGGTCTGATTTAAAGACCATCCAACGGCAGTAGGAGACTGGCATGGCATCATCAACGGCCAATGGTGCCCGTCTCATGTTGCCAACCGCAGGCGTTCTACCCTTGGAGCAGATCAACCCACAATGGCAAGAAACGCTGATGCCACCAACCGACTGGAACGAATTCTCGCGCACAACGCTTGTACGATTCGAATGGGTGAACAAAACGTCTGTCTCACGGTACAAGCTCTAGCCACTGCATTAAAAGCCTTACAGCTTTAATTTGATGCGCACAATGATGTCAAGAAAAAAAACTCTGTCCAAGAGGTAAGTCTTGGCATTCGACTACGGTATTACACAAATCCTCGAAATCGAATCATGTGGCGTAAGAGTTGAGGTCGTCACCTGTCGCATCAACTTTGCCGGTTTGACAGTTTGAGTTCTTGGTTTCGTATTTGCAAAAGTAGGTTTTGAAGGCATGTGTGTTCATAAACGAGGTACTGGGGTGGTGGACGAGTCGAACCCGATTTCGACAGCGGCAATCCCTTCTGGATTAGACTCTTGCTTTACAAACCACTGGGTTCAACACGCAAGCAAACATTGAAAGCATGAACAACAACATTGTCAAATGAAAGGCTTTGAGCAAACATGATATTGAATGTTGTACTTTGGACGCTGTCACGCTGCTGCGAGAGGAACTTCAAAAAAAGTGGCGGAAATAACAAAATATACATCCAACGGCCACCTGCTGTCCATTCGACCACAGTGGCCCTGGAACGGGCTTGAGTTGTGCAAGAATTGTTCCGTAGCTGTGGCAGAGTTGTGCCATAGTTGTGCCATAGTTGTGCCAGAGTTGTGCCAGAGATATTCCAAAGGTGTGCCTGCATTGTGCCAGAGCTGTGCCATAGTTCTGCCAGAGTTGTACTAGAGTTGTGCCAGATTTGTGCCATAGTTGTGCCAGAGTTGTGCATGATGTGTGCCAAAGTTGTGCCAGAGTTATTCCAAAGGTGTGCCTGCATTGTGCCAGAGCTGTGCCATAGTTCTGCCAGAGTTGTACTAGAGTTGTGCCAGATTTGTGCCATAGTTGTGCCAGAGTTGTGCATGATGTGTGCCAAAGTTGTGCCAGAGTTGTTCCAAAGGTGTGCTAGAGTTGTGCCAGAGTTGTGCCAGAGTTTTGCCAAAGTTGTACCAGAGTTGTGCCATAGGTTACCAAAGTTGTGCCGTAGTTTTGCCAGAGGTGTGCTAGAGTTGTGCCAGAGTTGTGCCAGAGTTTTGCCAAAGTTGTACCAGAGTTGTGCCATAGGTTACCAAAGTTGTGCCGTAGTTTTGCCAGAGGTGTGCTAGAGTTGCGCCATAGTTTTCCAAAGTTGTCCCAGAGTTGTGCCAGAGTTTTGCCAGAGTTGTGCCAGAGAGGTGCCAAATTTGTTCCAGACTTCTGCCAGAATTGTACCAGAGCTGTTCCAGAGTTGTGCCAGAGTTGTGCCAGAGTAATGCCAGAGCTGTGCCATAGTTTTTCCAGAGTTGTGCCAGAGTTGTGCAAGAGTTGTGCCAGAGTTGTGCAAGAGTTGCGCCAGAATATAGCAAGTGTTGTGCCAGAGTTGTGCCATAGTTGGGCAAAAGTTGTGCCAGGTTTGTGCCAGAGTTGTGCCAGAGTTGTTCCAGAGTTGTGCCAGAGTTGTGCCAGAATTGTGCTAGAGTTGTGGTACAACTGTGCGATGGTTTTGCCATGGTTGTGCCAGAGAGGTGCCAAATTTGTTCCAGACTTCTGCCAGAATTGTACCAGAGCTGTTCCAGAGTTGTGCCAGAGTTGTGCCAGAGTTGTGCAAGCATTGAGCTAGGGTTGGGCCAGACTTGTGCCATAGTTGTGCAAGATTTGTGCTAGATTTGTCCCAGCGTGGTGCCAGAGTTGTGCCAGAGTTGTGCCAGAGATGTGCAAGCATTGAGCTAGGGTTGGGCCAGACTTGTGCCATAGTTGTGCAAGATTTGTGCTAGATTTGTCCCAGCGTGGTGCCAGAGTTGTGCCAGAGTTGTGCCAGAGAGGTGCCAAATTTGTTCCAGACTTCTGCCAGAATTGTACCAGAGCTGTTCCAGAGTTGTGCCAGAGTTGTGCCAGAGTTGTGCCAGCATTGAGCTAGGGTTGGGCCAGAGTTGTGCCATAGTTGTGCCAGATTTGTGCTAGATTTGTCCCAGCATTGTGCCAGAGTTGTGCCATAGTTGTGCCAGAGTTGTGCCAGAGTTGTGCCACAGTTGTGTTAGAGTTGTGCAAACGTTGTGCCAGAGTTGTGCCGTAGTTGTGCCAAAGTTGTTCCAAAGTTCCCCAAATTTGTGCCATAGTTGTGCCACAGTTCTGGCAGGGTTGTGCCAGAGTTGTGCCAGAGTTGTGCCAGAATTGTGCCAGAGTTGTGCCAGAATTGTGCCAGAGTTGTGCCAGAATTGTGCCAGAGTTGTGCCAGAATTGTGCCAGAGTTGTGCCAGAATTGTGCCAGAGTTGTGCCAGAATTGTGCCAGAGTTGTGCCAGAATTGTGCCAGAGTTGTGCCAGAATTGTGCCAGAGTTGTGCCAGAATTGTGCCAGAGTTGTGCCAGAATTGTGCCAGAGTTGTGCCAGAATTGTGCCAGAGTTGTGCCAGAATTGTGCCAGAGTTGTGCCAGAATTGTGCCAGAGTTGTGCCAGAATTGTGCCAGAGTTGTGCCAGAATTGTGCCAGAGTTGTGCCAGAATTGTGCCAGAGTTGTGCCAGAATTGTGCCAGAGTTGTGCCAGAATTGTGCCAGAGTTGTGCCAGAATTGTGCCAGAGTTGTGCCAGAATTGTGCCAGAGTTGTGCCAGAATTGTGCCAGAGTTGTGCCAGAATTGTGCCAGAGTTGTGCCAGAATTGTGCCAGAGTTGTGCCAGAATTGTGCCAGAGTTGTGCCAGAATTGTGCCAGAGTTGTGCCAGAATTGTGCCAGAGTTGTGCCAGAATTGTGCCAGAGTTGTGCCAGAATTGTGCCAGAGTTGTGCCAGAATTGTGCCAGAGTTGTGCCAGAATTGTGCCAGAGTTGTGCCAGAATTGTGCCAGAGTTGTGCCAGAATTGTGCCAGAGTTGTGCCAGAATTGTGCCAGAGTTGTGCCAGAATTGTGCCAGAGTTGTGCCAGAATTGTGCCAGAGTTGTGCCAGAATTGTGCCAGAGTTGTGCCAGAATTGTGCCAGAGTTGTGCCAGAATTGTGCCAGAGTTGTGCCAGAATTGTGCCAGAGTTGTGCCAGAATTGTGCCAGAGTTGTGCCAGAATTGTGCCAGAGTTGTGCCAGAATTGTGCCAGAGTTGTGCCAGAATTGTGCCAGAGTTGTGCCAGAATTGTGCCAGAGTTGTGCCAGAATTGTGCCAGAGTTGTGCCAGAATTGTGCCAGAGTTGTGCCAGAATTGTGCCAGAGTTGTGCCAGAATTGTGCCAGAGTTGTGCCAGAATTGTGCCAGAGTTGTGCCAGAATTGTGCCAGAGTTGTGCCAGAATTGTGCCAGAGTTGTGCCAGAATTGTGCCAGAGTTGTGCCAGAATTGTGCCAGAGTTGTGCCAGAATTGTGCCAGAGTTGTGCCAGAATTGTGCCAGAGTTGTGCCAGAATTGTGCCAGAGTTGTGCCAGAATTGTGCCAGAGTTGTGCCAGAATTGTGCCAGAGTTGTGCCAGAATTGTGCCAGAGTTGTGCCAGAATTGTGCCAGAGTTGTGCCAGAATTGTGCCAGAGTTGTGCCAGAATTGTGCCAGAGTTGTGCCAGAATTGTGCCAGAGTTGTGCCAGAATTGTGCCAGAGTTGTGCCAGAATTGTGCCAGAGTTGTGCCAGAATTGTGCCAGAGTTGTGCCAGAATTGTGCCAGAGTTGTGCCAGAATTGTGCCAGAGTTGTGCCAGAATTGTGCCAGAGTTGTGCCAGAATTGTGCCAGAGTTGTGCCAGAATTGTGCCAGAGTTGTGCCAGAATTGTGCCAGAGTTGTGCCAGAATTGTGCCAGAGTTGTGCCAGAATTGTGCCAGAGTTGTGCCAGAATTGTGCCAGAGTTGTGCCAGAATTGTGCCAGAGTTGTGCCAGAATTGTGCCAGAGTTGTGCCAGAATTGTGCCAGAGTTGTGCCAGAATTGTGCCAGAGTTGTGCCAGAATTGTGCCAGAGTTGTGCCAGAATTGTGCCAGAGTTGTGCCAGAATTGTGCCAGAGTTGTGCCAGAATTGTGCCAGAGTTGTGCCAGAATTGTGCCAGAGTTGTGCCAGAATTGTGCCAGAGTTGTGCCAGAATTGTGCCAGAGTTGTGCCAGAATTGTGCCAGAGTTGTGCCAGAATTGTGCCAGAGTTGTGCCAGAATTGTGCCAGAGTTGTGCCAGAATTGTGCCAGAGTTGTGCCAGAATTGTGCCAGAGTTGTGCCAGAATTGTGCCAGAGTTGTGCCAGAATTGTGCCAGAGTTGTGCCAGAATTGTGCCAGAGTTGTGCCAGAATTGTGCCAGAGTTGTGCCAGAATTGTGCCAGAGTTGTGCCAGAATTGTGCCAGAGTTGTGCCAGAATTGTGCCAGAGTTGTGCCAGAATTGTGCCAGAGTTGTGCCAGAATTGTGCCAGAGTTGTGCCAGAATTGTGCCAGAGTTGTGCCAGAATTGTGCCAGAGTTGTGCCAGAATTGTGCCAGAGTTGTGCCAGAATTGTGCCAGAGTTGTGCCAGAATTGTGCCAGAGTTGTGCCAGAATTGTGCCAGAGTTGTGCCAGAATTGTGCCAGAGTTGTGCCAGAATTGTGCCAGAGTTGTGCCAGAATTGTGCCAGAGTTGTGCCAGAATTGTGCCAGAGTTGTGCCAGAATTGTGCCAGAGTTGTGCCAGAATTGTGCCAGAGTTGTGCCAGAATTGTGCCAGAGTTGTGCCAGAATTGTGCCAGAGTTGTGCCAGAATTGTGCCAGAGTTGTGCCAGAATTGTGCCAGAGTTGTGCCAGAATTGTGCCAGAGTTGTGCCAGAATTGTGCCAGAGTTGTGCCAGAATTGTGCCAGAGTTGTGCCAGAATTGTGCCAGAGTTGTGCCAGAATTGTGCCAGAGTTGTGCCAGAATTGTGCCAGAGTTGTGCCAGAATTGTGCCAGAGTTGTGCCAGAATTGTGCCAGAGTTGTGCCAGAATTGTGCCAGAGTTGTGCCAGAATTGTGCCAGAGTTGTGCCAGAATTGTGCCAGAGTTGTGCCAGAATTGTGCCAGAGTTGTGCCAGAATTGTGCCAGAGTTGTGCCAGAATTGTGCCAGAGTTGTGCCAGAATTGTGCCAGAGTTGTGCCAGAATTGTGCCAGAGTTGTGCCAGAATTGTGCCAGAGTTGTGCCAGAATTGTGCCAGAGTTGTGCCAGAATTGTGCCAGAGTTGTGCCAGAATTGTGCCAGAGTTGTGCCAGAATTGTGCCAGAGTTGTGCCAGAATTGTGCCAGAGTTGTGCCAGAATTGTGCCAGAGTTGTGCCAGAATTGTGCCAGAGTTGTGCCAGAATTGTGCCAGAGTTGTGCCAGAATTGTGCCAGAGTTGTGCCAGAATTGTGCCAGAGTTGTGCCAGAATTGTGCCAGAGTTGTGCCAGAATTGTGCCAGAGTTGTGCCAGAATTGTGCCAGAGTTGTGCCAGAATTGTGCCAGAGTTGTGCCAGAATTGTGCCAGAGTTGTGCCAGAATTGTGCCAGAGTTGTGCCAGAATTGTGCCAGAGTTGTGCCAGAATTGTGCCAGAGTTGTGCCAGAATTGTGCCAGAGTTGTGCCAGAATTGTGCCAGAGTTGTGCCAGAATTGTGCCAGAGTTGTGCCAGAATTGTGCCAGAGTTGTGCCAGAATTGTGCCAGAGTTGTGCCAGAATTGTGCCAGAGTTGTGCCAGAATTGTGCCAGAGTTGTGCCAGAATTGTGCCAGAGTTGTGCCAGAATTGTGCCAGAGTTGTGCCAGAATTGTGCCAGAGTTGTGCCAGAATTGTGCCAGAGTTGTGCCAGAATTGTGCCAGAGTTGTGCCAGAATTGTGCCAGAGTTGTGCCAGAATTGTGCCAGAGTTGTGCCAGAATTGTGCCAGAGTTGTGCCAGAATTGTGCCAGAGTTGTGCCAGAATTGTGCCAGAGTTGTGCCAGAATTGTGCCAGAGTTGTGCCAGAATTGTGCCAGAGTTGTGCCAGAATTGTGCCAGAGTTGTGCCAGAATTGTGCCAGAGTTGTGCCAGAATTGTGCCAGAGTTGTGCCAGAATTGTGCCAGAGTTGTGCCAGAATTGTGCCAGAGTTGTGCCAGAATTGTGCCAGAGTTGTGCCAGAATTGTGCCAGAGTTGTGCCAGAATTGTGCCAGAGTTGTGCCAGAATTGTGCCAGAGTTGTGCCAGAATTGTGCCAGAGTTGTGCCAGAATTGTGCCAGAGTTGTGCCAGAATTGTGCCAGAGTTGTGCCAGAATTGTGCCAGAGTTGTGCCAGAATTGTGCCAGAGTTGTGCCAGAATTGTGCCAGAGTTGTGCCAGAATTGTGCCAGAGTTGTGCCAGAATTGTGCCAGAGTTGTGCCAGAGTTGTGCCAGAGTTGTGCCAGAGTTGTGCCAGAGTTGTACCAGAGGTATGCCTATGTTGTGCCAGAGTTGTGCCATAATTGTGCCAGAGTTGTGTCAGAATTGTGCCAGAGTTTTGCCAGAGTTGTGCCAGAGTTGTGCTAGAGTTGTGCCAGAGTTGTGCCATAGTTGTGCCAGGGTTGTGCCAGAGTTATGCCAGAGCTGTGCCAGATTTGTGCTAGAGCTGTGCTACAACTGTGCCATAGTTTTGCCTTGGTTGTGCCAGAATTGTGCCAGAGTTGTGCCAGAGTTGTGCCAGAGTTGTGCCATAGTTGTGCCATAGTTGTGCGAGCATTTTGTCTGAATTGTGCCAGAGTTGTGCCAGAGTTGTGCCACACATGTGCCAGAGTTGTGCCAGAGATGTGCCACAGTTGTGCCAGAGTTGTGCCAGTGTTGTGCCAGAGTTTGTCAGAAGAATGGAGGGAGCGGCAGAAGCAATGGCAGAGGCAGGTAGAAGCAGAACAGTTTGTAAGGCACGGATTTGGTTGTAGAACCAATGAGCAGTGCAAAGAGGTAGTGGCAGAAGAGGCAGAGAGAGAGAGAGAGAGAGAGAGAGAGAGAGAGAGAGAGAGAGAGAGAGAGAGAGAGAGAGAGAGAGAGAGAGAGAGAGCGATCTTGGCACGTGTGGAGTTATGGGATAGAGCCACCAGGTAGGCATGCAGTTGATGAGGGAATGCTGGAACGAGGTGAGAAGAGTTAATGTCACGAGTGATGAGCTGAGGGGAGCTGAGTGAAGGAGCGAGGGAGACTGCTCAAAGTGATACAAAGGCAAGAGCTGGGAGAGGACGGTGACGGAGAAATGAGTGAAGGAGCAAGCAGAGCGAATACACGGCAGCGAAACCGCGGAACCAAAGGCAAACAGGATGAATATAACTGTTCTGGGTTAATTTTTGGAGGGAATGAACATCCTCCATATATACAACAGAAGAGGACAAAAGTTCAGGGCAACGGCTACTTTGCAAGCCGGACGCGAGCGACTCATCGTCACTTTTGGTCGGTGATGGTTTGTAGAGGACCGTTGTACCGTTCCTTTATTCTCTCTCATGAAAGATGTTCTTGACCTCTTCTCCGATTATCCGAGACCCTTCCGGAACAAGAATCGAGGTCAGAGATCAAACATTATGACACCCTCCCTAAATCTGACTCGATTCTTGTAGGATTGGATTCCTTCTAGGGCCTGCCAGGGGGCTTGATGTTCGTGAGTGTGGTCCCTAGAAGGTGTCCTTGTAGCAGTCACGGACCAACCGAACTTGTGCAAATGCCACCACTCGGCAGTCTTGCAACCTTGGTGGTTCGTGGGCTGGAGGAGAAAAGGGGTAAAGACATGCGTGAAGTAGGCATTTCCATGTTTTGCTGAGGGTGCAGTTGCATTTGCGAATAAGAGGATGGAATATGGGGGCAACAATGCTGAGTAGTGCACCCCGGATTTCTTCCTACACAAAAGGCACCAGCATAGAGTGGAAGTTTGTAGGAAAGCATCCTCTTCCTTTAAAGAGAGGGTAGTTTTGAAGGGTATAGGAGATCGGAACGCCTTTGATGTAGAAGAGGTGGAAGAGATTACAGAAGTCTTGCAATCACTGCAGAATGTTAGTAGCTCCATTTTCATTTAGTGACAGTTCTTCATATTGTTTGAGGAAGTACCGAGGGAAGGAGGAAAAGTTGATCGGCCCATAGATGCAGGTGGTAGTGTTGATGAGGGGTCGATCTCCTCGGAGAGAAGCTCTTGTAGCGATGACAGTCATTGTATCTGAAGCGGGATGCAATGGCTTCTACAACCTGTGCAGGTGTGATGGTCTTGGCTCTTTGAAGGAGATGGAGAGTTGTGCATGTGGGAATGAGATGACGTTGCAGGCTGATGATTGAAGGAGGAAAGAACTGGTCGTAGGGATGAAACCTTGTGCGCTTGTTGAGAGATTTGGCTTGGGTGCAGGTCGTTCCAAGGCTGGCGATGTGACCAGGTGAATCCTTTTGCCAATTTGACGATGATGATGACGGAGGAACAGTGGACTAAAGAGTGGGTGCAGGGGTGAAATCACATGCGCTGCTGAGTAGAGGAGAAGAATGCGGCAAGGGGAAGGCAGAGGCCAACGCGCCATGACAGATCTGCTGCTAGCGTGGGTGCAGGCTTCTACAAAGCGGGCAGCTAGCTCGTGCAGGTCTTGTGCTGGTGGCAGATGCAGCTGATTGTAGGTGATGAGGCTGAGGAGGATCATAACAGAGTTTGGGCGCAGGGATGAGCCGCGTGCGCTGCAGGAGTTTTCAGCGTGGGCACAGGTCAAGGCAACAATACTGGGCGGATCCTTATGCCAAGCAGACGATGAGGATGATGGCAGAGGATTGACTGATAACAAAGTGGGCGCATGGACAAAACCATGTGCAGTGCGAAGCGATAAGGAAAAGATGTCGTTGATGAAGCTGATGTTGAAAACAGGACGAAGGATGAAGAGAATGCTGAGGTCTGATGAGGCGAATTTATGATGCCGATGAAGAGGATGCTGATGAAGATGGCGTTGGCAATGAGAGGCAAAGAGATGGGGCTGATGGAGTAGTGAGAGGGTGGAGGAGATCAGAAGCGAGCGGTAGTAGACGAGGAAACTTGCTGCTCTGATGTCAAGAGAGTGACTGCTTGTTTTCCAGGTGGCCTGAGACCAACGGTCAGGAAGACTGGAGGTGTCCGATGTCCTGACAGCGAGAGGCAATCTCCTGTAGTAAAAGAGGTTGTTAGGTGAGCAGTGATGTTCATTGATGTCAGGAGAGTGATGGCTTGTTCTCCAATTGGCTCGAAACATGAGCAGGAAGACTGGTGGTGTCCGATATCCGGATGGAAAACAAAGCTCTGCTGCAATGAGGAGATGGCGGGAGAAAAAGTGATGGAATGGAGGAGAAGGTGATGGTGGATGATGCTGATGTGGAAGAGTGCAACGAGGATGATGGCTGGTGAGGACACAAAAAGGAGGATGCAGAGGAAGCTGATGAGGCAGATGATGGCAAGAAGAAGAGGACGATGGAGTGTTTGACACGACAGAAGTAGCAGGAACAGCTTCTGATTTCATAAGAGTGACGGCTTGTGCCCCCAGTTAGCTCAAGACCGACGGGCAGGAAGACTGGTGGTGTTTGATGTCTTGACAGCAGAAGAAAGACTTCTATGGAGAAAGCAGTAGAGTTTCTCGCTGATGTCAGGAGAGTGACGGCTTGTGCTTCTAGTTGGCCCGAGACCGATGGGCAGGGAGATTGGAGGTGTCCGAGGTCCCAGCGGCGGACAGGGCTCTGCTACAGCAGGAGACAAGAAGGGCGGTGCGAGAAGGCGGCTCGAGAAGATGATGCAAGGCAAATGCAAGATGTTAATGCAGAGAGCACTGGTGGAGGTGGCAGCTGGAAGAGGGCAGATTGGAAAAGGTTCTGCGGGAAGAGGTGGTTGCGGGTGGCAGGAAGCTTTGAGGAAGCTGGCGACAGGGGGCAGCTCAATAGCAGTTTCCCGCTGTTTGACGAATCGTCACCGAATGTCTGCCACGGCCGCGAACTGGGCACAGGGCTTGATCAAGATGACGGAAGGTCACTTGCAGCTTTGAGAAGCGGTCAAGGTGATACCGTTGACGTTAGCGACTGGTGAGGCTGAGAGATGAGGGGTGGCGGTGGCACCGGAGAAATGGCATACAGAAGAGTGTGAAAGTTGCGGCGGTTAAGCGATGACTTGGTTAAGAGGAACCAGGCGATGTTACGTGACGCTTTGATACCATATCAGAAGAATGGGGGGAGTGGTAGAAGCAATGGCAGAGGCAAGTAGAAGCAGGATAGTTTGTAAGGCACAGATCTGCTGACAGAACCAATGAGCAGTGCAAAGAGTTGGTTGCAGAAGAGGCAGAGAGAGAGAGAGAGAGAGAGAGAGAGAGAGATCTTGGCAGGTGTGGAGTAATGGAGTAGAGCCACCAGGTAGGAATGCAGTTGATGAGAGAATGGTGGAACGAGAAGAGAAGAGTTGATGTCACGAGTGATGAGCTGAGGGGAGCTGAGCAAAGGACCGAGAGAGACTGGTCAAAGTGATGCAAAGGCAAGGGCTGAGAGAGGATGGTGATGGAGAAATAAGTGAAGGAGCAAGCAGAGCAAAGACAAGGCGGCGAAGCCACAGAACCAAAGGCAAATAGGATGAATAGAACTATTATGGGTTTACTTTGGGAGAAAATGAACATCCTCCATATATACAAGAGAACAGGAAAAAAGCTCAAGGCAGCGGCTTCTTCGCTAGCCAGACACGAGTGACTCATCGTCACTTTTGGTCAGTGCTGGTTCGTAGAGGACCGTTGGATCGTTCATTTATTCTCTCTCATGAGAGATGATCTGGACCTCTTCTCGGATTATCCAAGACCCCTCCGGAACAAGAATCAAGGTCAGAGAGCAAACATTTCTGACAGAGGTGTGCCAGAGTCGTGCCAGAGTTGTGCCAAAGTTGTGCCATAGTTGGCCCGGAGTTGCGGCAGAGTTGCGCCAGAGTTGTGCCAGACTTGTGCCATGGTTGTGCCAGAGTTGTGCAAGATTTGTTCCATAGTTGTGGCAGAGTTGTGCCATAGTTGTGCCAGAGTTGTGCCAGACTTGTGCCAGATTTGTGCCATACTTTGCAATATCAATGCCATAGTTGTACCAGAGTTGTGCCAGAGTTGTACCAGAGTTATTCCAGAGGTGTGCCTGAGTTGTGCCAGAGTTGTGCCAGACCTGTGCCATGGTTGTGCCAGAGTTGTGCCAAAGTTGTACCAGAGTTTTGCCAGAGTTGTGCCAGAGTTGTACTAGTGTTGTGCCAGGATTGTGCCATAGTTGTGCCAGAGTTGTGCCAGAGTTGTGCCAGAGTTGTGCCAGAGTTGTGCCATAGTTGTGCAAGAGTTGTGCCAAAGGTGTGCCAGATTTGTGCCAGAGTTGTGCCAGAGTTGTGCCATAGTTGTGCCAGAGTTGTGCCAGAGTTGTGCCAGAGTTGTGCCAGAGTTGTGCCATAGTTGTGCAAGAGTTGTGCCAAAGGTGTGCCAGATTTGTGCCAGAGTTGTGCCAGAGTTGTGCTAAAGTTGTACTAGAGTTGTACCATGTTTTTCCAAAGTTGTTCCATAGTTGGGCCAGAGATGTGCCAGAGCTGTGCCACAGTTCTGCCAGGGTTGTGCCAGAGTTGTGCCAGAGTTGTGCCAGATTCGTGCCAGAGTTTTGCCATAGTTTTTAAAGTTGTGCCAGAGTTGTGCCAGAGTTTTTCCAGAGTTGTCCCACAGATTTGCCAAAGCTGTTCCAGACCTTTGCCAGAATTGTACCAGAGCTGTTCCGGAGTTGTTCCAGAGCTGTGCCAGAGTTGTGCCAGAGTTTTTCCAGAGTTGTCCCACAGATTTGCCAAAGCTGTTCCAGACCTTTGCCAGAATTGTACCAGAGCTGTTCCGGAGTTGTTCCAGAGCTGTGCCAGAGTTGTGCTAGAGATGTGCCAGAGTTGTGCCAGAGTTGTGCCATGGTTGTGCCAGAGTTGTACCAGCATTGTGCTAGGGTTGTGCCAGAGTTGTGCCATAGTTGTGCCAGATTTGTGCTATATTTGTCCCAGAGTTGTGCCAGAGTTGTGCCATGGTTGTGCCAGAGTTGTACCAGCATTGTGCTAGGGTTGTGCCAGAGTTGTGCCATAGTTGTGCCAGATTTGTGCTATATTTGTCCCAGAGTTGTGCCAGATTTGTGCCAGAGTTGTGCCATAGTTGTGCCACAGTTGTGCCACAGTTGTGTTAGAGTTGTGCCAGATTTGTGCCAGAGTTGTGCCAAAGTTGTGCCGGAGTTCTGCCGTAGTTTTCCAAAGTTGTGCCATAGTTGTGCCAGAGTTGTGCCAGAGTTGTGCCACAGTTCTGCCAGGGCTGTGCCAGAGTTGTGAGAGCGTTTTTCCATATTTGTGCCAGAGTTGTGCCATAGTGTGCCAGAATTGTGCAAGAGTTGTGCTGGAGTTGTGCCAGAGTTGTGCCAGAGTTGTGCCAGACTTTTTCCATAGTTGTGTCAGAGTTGTGCCAGAGTTGTTCCAGATTTGTGCTATGGTTATGCCAGAGTTGTGCCAGAGTTGTGCCGGAGTTATGCCAGAGTTGTGCCAGATTTATGCCAGAGTTGTGCCACAGTTGTGACAGATTTGCGCTAGAGTTGTGCTAGGGTTGTGCTAGATTTGTGCCATATTTGTGCAAGAGTTGTACCAGATTTCTGCCAGAGTTGTGCCAGACTTGTGCAGGATTTGTGCCATAGTTGTGCCATAGTGGTGCCAGAATTGTGCCAGAGTTGTGCAAAAGTTGTGCCAAAGTTTTGCAAGAGTCGTGCCAGAGTTCTGGCAGAGTGGTTCCAGAGTTGTGCCAGGATTGTGCCAGAGTTGCGCCAGTGTTGTGCCATAGATGTGCCAGCTTTAAGCCATAATTGTGCCAGAGTTGTGCCAGATGTGTGCCAGAGTTGTGCCAGGGTTGTGCCAGATTTGCGCCAGAGTTGTGCTAGGGTTGTGCTAGAGTTGTGCCAGAGTTGTGCCAGTGTTGTGCCATAGATGTGCCAGCTTTAAGCCATAATTGTGCCAGAGTTGTGCCAGATGTGTGCCAGAGTTGTGCCAGAGTTGTGCCAGAGTTGTGCCACAATAGTGCCATAGTTGTGCCAGAGTTGTGCAAGAGTTGTGCCAGAGTTGTGCCAGAGTTGTGCCAGAGTTGTTGCAGAGGTATGCAAGAATTGTGCCACAGTTGTGCCAGAATCATGCCAGGGTTTTGCGAAAGTTGTCCCAGAGTCGTGCCAGAGTTGTGCCAGAGTTGTTGCAGAGGTATGCAAGAATTGTGCCACAGTTGTGCCAGAATCATGCCAGGGTTTTGCGAAAGTTGTCCCAGAGTCGTGCCATAGTTTTCCATAGTTGTGCCATAGTTTTCCAGAGGTGTGCCATAATTGTGCCACTGTTCTGCCAGGGTGATGCCAGAAGTGTTGCAAAGTGTTTCCAGAGTTGTGCCAGAGCTGTGCCATAGTTGTGCCAGCTTTAAGCCATAATTGTGCCACTGTTCTGCCAGGGTGATGCCAGAAGTGTTGCAAAGTGTTTCCAGAGTTGTGCCAGAGCTGTGCCATAGTTGTGCCAGAAGTGTGCCTGCGTTGTGCCAGAGTTGTGCCAGAGTTGTGCCAGAGTTGTGCTAGATTTGTGCCAGAGTTGTGCCAGAGTTGTGCCATTGTTGTGCCAGAGTTCTGCCATAGTTGTGCCAGACGTGTGCCATAGTTGTCCCAGAGTTGTGCAAGAGTTGTGCCAGATTTGTGGCAGAGTTGTGCCATATTTCTAACAGAGTTGGGCCAGAGATGTGCCAGAGTTCTGCCAGAGCTGTGCCAGAGTTATGCCGGGGTTGTGCCAGAGTTGTGCCATTGTTGTGCCAGTGTTGTGCAATAGTTGTGCCAGAGTTGAGCCGAAGTTGTGCCATAGTTGTGCCAAAGTTATGCCATAGTTTTGCCAGATTTGTGCAAGAGTTGTGCCAGAGTTGTGGCAGAGCTGTGCAATATTTGTAACAGATTTTGGCCAAAGATGTTCTAGAATTGTGCCAGAGTTGTGCCAGAGTTGTGCCGGAGATGTGCCAGAGTTTTGCCATAATTTGCCAGAGTGATACCAGAGTTGTGCCAGAGTTGTACCAGAGTTGTGCCAGATTTGTGCCAGAGTTGTGCCAGAGTTGTGCCAGAGTTGTGCCATTGTTGTGCCAGAGTTGCGCCAGAGTTGTGCCAGTGTTGCGCCAGAGTTGTGCAAGAGTTGTGCCAAACTTGTGCCAGAGTTGTGCCATAGTTTTCTTAAGTTGTGCCAAAGTTGTGCCAGAGTTGTGCCAAAGTTCTGCCAGGGTTGTGCCAGAGTTGTGACAGAGTTGTTTTAGATTTGTGGCAGAGTTGTTCCATAGTTTGCCAAAGTTTTGCCAGAGTTGTGCCAGAGTTGTGCCAGAATTGCTCCATAATTGTGCCAGGTTGTGCCAGAGTTGTGCCAGAGTCGTGCCAGAGTTGTGCCAGAGCTGTGCCAGAGTTGTACGAGATTTGTCCCAGAGTTGTGCCAGAGTTGTGCCAGAGTTTTGCCAGAGTTGTGCCAGAGTTGTGCCAGAGTTGTGCCAGAG
>SZWC01010328.1:0-16803 GCA_023375785.1 Penium margaritaceum
TACGTTCGTGTAAGTGTGTGTAAGTGCGTATAAGTATAATTAACTGCGTGTAAGTGCGTGTAAGTGCATGTAAGTGCGTGTAAGTACGTATAAGTGCATGTAAGTGTGTGCAAGTGCGTGTAAGTGTGTGTAAGTGCGTGTAAGTGTGTGTAAGTGCGTGTAAGTACGTGTAAGTGCGTGTAAGTACGTGTAAGTGCGTGTAAGTGCATGTAAGTGCGTGTAAGTGCATGTAAGTACGTGTAAGTGCGTGTAAGTGCGTGTAAGTACATGTAAGTGCGTGTAAGTGCATGTAAGTGTGTGTAAGTACGTATAAGTGGGTGTAACTGCATGAAAGTACGTGGAAGTGTATGTAAGTGCGTGTAAGTGCGTGTAGGTACGTGGAAGTCTGTATAAGTGCACGTAAGTGCGTGTAAGCACGTGTAAGTGCGTGTAAGTGTGTGTAAGTGTGTGTAATTATGTGTAAGTACGTGTAAGTACGTGTAAGTGCGTGTAAGTATGTGTAAGTGGGTATAAGTGTATGTAAAATGTGTAAATACGTGTAAGTGCGTGTAAGTGCATGTAAGCACGTGTAAGTGCATGTAATTGTGTGCAAGTGCGTGTAAGTACGTGTAAGTACGTGTAAGTGCATGTAAGTACGTGTAAGTGTATGTAAGTGCGTGTGCGTGTGTGTAAGTGCATGTAAGTGCGTTTAAGTGCATGTAAGTACGTGTAAGTGTGTGTAAGTGTGTGTAACTGCGTGTAAGTGTGTGTGACAATGTGTATGTGTGTGTAAGTGCGTGTAAGTGCGTGTAAGTGCGTGTAAGTGTGTGTAAGTACGTGTAAGTGTGTGTAAGGGCGGGTGAGTGCGTGTAAGTGCGTGCTGTCAGATTATCTCTCGTAAACCTGACAAGACTCCCAGCAGCGGGAAAAGAAATTATCAATAACGGTTCAGCTCTGGTGTGAACTACCTCGGTCCACATACTAGCCGTTGTCAATGCACTAACCATTGTCGGCGCCCTGGCCAGTACAACTGCTATCGGACCGAGTGATCCCCTAATAAGCGGTCACCCCGCAAGCACATCCGGCTAGCGCACAAGAAGCCGTTACTTATTTTTGTCTTGCTTTTTATATATACGGAGGATGTTCATTCCCTCCAGTTCAACGAGAACAGTTCTGCACATCCTGTCCCCTTTGGTTCCGCGACTTTGCCGCCGTGTTCTCGCTCTGCTCACCTCTTGCATCCACTTGCTTCGTCCACCATTCCCAGCTCTCCCTTCCACTCGTCACCCTTGACCATTCGCCGAACCCCGTCGCATCTCTCACTTTGCTTCCGTTCTCTCTCACTGCCTCTGTCTACCTTGGAGCTTTGGTGTCTCGCCTCTCTCGAGGCTCTACGACTAACTCACAGGAACTGTTTCGCCTCCTCGCTTCCATCGTTCTGCTGACTCACTCCTACCTGCTTCAATGCTTCTGCTTGCTTCTACCCCTGCCGTCCTTGCTCATCTCAATCTTGTGACATGGTATCAGAGCCTCAAGCGACATCACCTGGTGTCCCGTGACCTAGTCATCGCTCTGCCTCTCTCAATTCTTCCCTTCTCCGATCTACACTCCTCTGCCGTCGTCTCCGCCACCTCGTACCACCGTGCTTCGTCAGCAGCTGACATCAGCAGCACCGCTTGAAGTACGTCTCGCGCTGAAGAAACGCCTTGTCATCCGGGGGAAGCCCTAAGCCCATTCCACGCACGTGGCCAACCGGTGGTGACTCGTCGTCCACAGCAGCTGCCAGCATCTCTCGAGCCGCCGTCGATTGTCATCTTCCTGGAAGCTTCCTACTGCTCGCTACCTCCTGCCTCTCAGCTTTGCGGCCTCTATAAGCATCTCTGCCCTTCTCGCCTCACCTCATGAGCTTCCTCTGCTACTCCATCAACATCAGCCCTCTCGTAGTCCTTGTGCCGCGCCGCGTCCTCGCATTTCCCCCCCCCCCCTTACGTCGCTAATGGCAGCAGTGTAACGCTCGCCGCGAGGATATCGGACACCAACAGTCTTCCTGCTCCCACTGCGAGCCAACTGGGGAACAAGCCATCACTCTCCTGACATCAGCAGCCCGGTGCCTCTACTCGCCACACGACTTCCTTTGCTGCAACCGCTGTCCTCTTGCCGCCTGGACATTGGACACCACCAGTCTCCCTGCTCCTACTACGAGCCAACTGGGGAACAAGCCGACACTCTCCTGAACGCAGAAACTTGGTTGTCACGATCTGCCTCCTTCTTCCTCACCGTCCGCCGCCTCCCGCGCTCTTCATCCTCAGCCTTCGCGACGCCCTCCTCGTCATCACTCTTCCCCTCCTTGCGTCATCGCCACCGCTCGTCGTTTATCTCCGTTGTCGTCTTCCTTTGTCAAGCCGCCCTCCGCTATCAGCATCATCCGCGCCACCTTTGTCTTAGCCTCCTCCATCAGCTTTCACCATCACCGCACGTGGTTTTGCCCCTACGCCCACTCAGCCATCTGTCATCCCCGCCATCTTCAATTCTTCCGTTTCAGCTTCCGCTCGGCACAAGGATCCGCCCGGTCGCATCGCCAACTTCGCGATGACCTGCACCCACGCCAAAAACGTCCGCAGCGCACGTGGTTCCGCCCCTGCGTCCACTCCTATTTCATCAGCTTCCGCCTCCTCACCATCAGCATCTGTGTCCAGCACAAGGATCTGCACAAGCTAGCTGCCCGCTTTGCAGCAGCCTGCACCTACGCCGGAAGCAGATTTCTCGCGGCGCGTCGGCTTTGGCCTTCCCCTTGCCGCATTCTACTCCTCTACGTCGAAGCGCACGTGGTTTCACCCCTGCGCCCACCCCTTCATCAGCCGTCGCTGCCTCCTTCTCGTCGCCTCAGTATCATTTGCTCGGCATAAGGATCCGCTCGCCCGCATCGCCCATTCCGCAACAGCCCGCGTCCACTCCGAAACATCATCCGCGCACAAGGTCTTGCCCCTGCGCCCACTCCTCAACGTCATATCCCTCCGCAGTCATCGCTTTCTCCTCCGTTGCCTGGCTCACGGACCACGCATTGCCCGCTCCGCATCGACCTGCGCCCACGCCGAAACCTTCTGTCGCACATNTGGCTTCACCCCCGCTTCCACTCCGCCTCACCATCACTTCCTCTGTCATCATCTCTTTTGCCTTCCTCCTCTTATCACATGCAACCGCCTGGACCGCAACATCTTGTGGCGACCTCCTTCCGAACCTTGCAGCCCACAGACCTCAAACTAACACATTCAGCACGTGCATCCGGACTGTAGGAACAAGCAAGTGGCAGTGCCTCATGCAGAGCGACATTGTGGCAGCGTCCTCCACTAACATCATCTGCATCAAACAGACCCTACTCCCTTTACGGCTTCTCACTAGCATTCCTCTAGCGACACCTCTGTTGACTCTACTCCTTGCATATCACGAACAGTCATTTGTCATCGAAATATTCCCATGGCAACTAACCTCTGCACTCACTGTCCATCTGGTATGTCGCCAGTACCAGCACTCCTCCAACCAGTTGAGAGAAAAGAAGGACAATGTGACGCATGTGATTGTGTCACACCTACAAGGAAAGCTCCCTCACCCTGCGGTCCAACAGTCTACATGAACCCACGACCAGCTGAAGGCTTCGTACGGAAACTTCTACACGAACTCCAAGGAAGCCCTTGATGTGAATCGACGGTTCCTCTTGACTCGGACGCCCAAGACCAAGATGATGACTTTCCTCTAGGATCTCCTCTCGACTGGGTACCTTCCCCACCCAGTCCCCCTCTCAGCTCTCTCCCCGTTTTCCAGCCACACTTCACTCTTGAGTCCTGTCAGTTTATGGGGGAGGGGGTGTCTGAATAACTCTCGTAAACCTGACAGGACTCCCAGCAGCTGGAAAACAAATTCTCAATAACGGTTCAGCTCTGGTCTGAACCACCTCGGTCGACTTACTAGCCGTTGTCAATGCACTAACCGTTGTCGGCGCCCTGGCAGGTACAACGGCTATCGGACCGAGTGATCCCCTAATAACGGTCACTAATGCGGGGTGACCGCTTGCGGTCACCCCGCAAGCGCGTCCGGCTAGCGCACAAGAAGCCGTTACTTATTTTTGTCTTGCTTTGTATATATGCGGAGGATGTTCATTCCCTCCAGTTCAACCAGAACAGTTCTGCACATCCTGTTCCCTTTGGTTCCACGGCTTTGCCGCCGTGTTCTCGCCCTGCTCACCTGTCGCATCCACTCGCTTCGTCAACAATTCCCATCTCTCCCTTCGCTTCGTCACCCCTGACCTTTCTCCGAACCCCGACGCATCTCTCGCTTTGCTTCCGTTCTCTCTCATTGCCACTGTCTACCTTGGAGCTTCGGTGTCTCGCCTCTCTCCAGGCTCTGCGACTAACTCCTAGGAACTGCTCTCGCGTCTCCGCTTCCGTCATTTTGCTGACTTGCTCCTACCTGCTTCAGTGCTTCTGCTTGCTTCTGCTCCTGTCGTCCTCGCTCATCCCAATTTTCTGACACGTGTAAGTACATGTAAGTACATGTAGGTGCGTCTAATTGCGTGTAAGTGCGTATAAGGACATGTAAGTGCGTGTAAGTGCATGTAAGTGCGTGTAAGTGCGTGCAAGTGCGTGTAAGTGTGTGTAAGTGCCTGTAAGTGCTTGTAATTGCGTGTAAGTACGTGTAAGTATGTGTAAGTGTGTGTAAGTGCGTGTAAGTGCGTGTAAGTGCGTGTAAGTGCTTATAAGTGCGTATAAGTGCGTGTAAGTGCGTGTAAGTGCGTGTAACTACGTGTAAGTGCATGTAACTACGTGTAAGTGTGTGTAAGTGTGTGTAAGTGTGTATAAGTGCGTGTAAGTGCGTGTAAGTGCATGTAAGTGCGTGTAAGTGCGTGTAAGTGCATGTACATACTTGTAAGTGCATGTACATGCGTGTAAGTGCGTGTAAGTACGTGTAAGTGCTTGTAAGTGCATGTAAGTGCGTGTAAGTGCGTGTAAGTGCATGTACGTGCGTGTAAGTCCGTATAAGTATGTGTAAGTGCCTATAAGTGTGTACAAGTGCGTGTAAGTGTGTGTAACTGTGTGTAAGTTCGTGTAAGTACGAGTAAGTGTGTGTAAGTGTGTGTTTGTGTGTATTCATACGTATAAGTGTGTGTAAGTGTGTGTAAGTGCATGTAAGGGCATGTAAATACGTGTGAGTGCGTGCAACTGTATGTACGTACATGTAAGTGCGTGTAAGTGTGTGTGAGTGTGTGTAAGTGCGTGTAAGTGCATATAAGTGCGTGTAAGTGCATGTAACTGCGTGTAAGTGCGTGTAAGTGTGTGTAAGTATGTGTAAGTATGTGTAAGTGCATGTAAGTGTCTGTAAGTACGTGTAAGTGCGTGCAAGTACGTGTAAGTGCCTGTAAGTACGTGTAAGTATGTGTAAGTGCGTGTAAGTGTGTATCAGTGCGTGTAAGTGCATGTAAGTGTATGTAGGTGCATGTAAGTACGTAAACGTGTATGTAAGTACGTGTGAGTGGGTATAAGTGGCTGTAAGTGCGTCTAAGTGCATGTAATTACGTGCAAGTGCGTGTAAGTACGTTAAAGTGCGTATAAGTGCGTATAAGTGCGTGTAAGTGCGTATAAGTGCGTGTAAGTGCGTGTAAGTGTGTGTAAGTGCGTGAAAGTGTCTAAAACTGCATATAAGTGCGTGTAAGAACGTGTAAGTGTGTGTAAGTGCGTGTATGTGTGTGTAAGTGTGTGTAAGTGTGTGTTAGTACATGTAAGTGCGTGTAAGTGCATATAAGTGCGTGTAAGAACGTGTAAGTGTGTGTAAGTGCGTGTATGTGTGTGTAAGTGTGTGTAAGTGTGTGTTAGTACATGTAAGTGCGTGTAAGTGCATGTAAGTGCCTCTAAGTATGTGTAAGTACGTATAATTGCATGTTTGTGCGTGTAAGTGCGTATGAGTGCGTGTAAATGTGTGTAAGTGCATCAAAGTGTGTGTAAGTGTGTGTAAGTGTGTGTAAGTATGTGTAAGTGTGTGTAGGTGCGTGTAAGTCCGTGTAAGTGTGTGTTAGTGCGTGTAAGTGCGTATAAGTGTGTGTAAGTATGTATAAGTGTGTGTAAGTGCGTGTAAGTGTGTATAAGTACGCGAAAGTGCGTGTAAGTACGTGAAAGTGCGTGAAAGTGTATGAAAGTGCGTATTCATGCATGTAAGTACGTGTAAGTGCGTGTGAGCATGTATAAGTGCCTGTTACTGCGTGTAAGTACGTGTAAGTACGTGTACGTGTGTGTAAGTGCGTATAAGTGCGTGTAAGTGTGTGTAAGTACGTGTAAATGCGTGTAAGTGCATGTAAGTGCATGTAAGTACGTGTAAGTGCGTGTAAGTACGTGTAACTGTGTGTAAGTGTGTGTAACTGCGTGTAAGTATATGTAAGTGTGTGTAAGTGTGAGTAAGTGCGTGTAAGTACGGGTAAGTATGTGCAAATACGTGTAAGTGTGTGTAACTGTGCGTAAGTGCGTGTAAGTGCGTATAAGTCCATGTAAGTGCGTGTAAGTGTGTGTAAGTGTCTGTAAGTGCGTGTAAGTGTGTGTAAGTGCGAGTACGTGCATATAAGTGCGTGTAGGTGCATATAACTACGTGTAAGTGTGTATAAGCATGTGTATGTATGTGTAAGTGTGTGTAAGTGTGTGTAAGTACATGTAAGTACGTGCAAGTACGTGTAAGTGCATGCAAGTACGTGTAAGTGTGTCTAAGTGCGTAAAAGTGTGTATAAGTGCGTGTAAGTGCATGTAAGTGTGTTTATTTGCATGTAAGTGCGTGTAAGTGCGTGTAAGTACGTGTAAGTGGGTATAAGTGCGTGTAAGTGCGTGTACGTGCATGTAATCATGTGTAAGTGTGTGTAAGTACGTGTAAGTGTGTATAAGTGCGTGTAAGTGCGTATAAGTACGTGTAAGTTTGTGTACATGCGTGTAAGTGCGTGTAAGTGCGTGTAAGTGCATGTAAGTGTGTATAATTACGTGTAAGTGCATGTAAGTGCGTGTAAGTGCATGTAAGTGCATGTAAGTGCGTGTAAGTACGTGTAAGTGAGTGTAAGTGTGTGTAAGTACGTGTAAGTGTGTATAAGTATGTGTAAGTGCGTGTTAGTGCGTGTAAGTGCGTGTAAGTGCATATAAGTGTGTGTAAGTACGTGTATGTGCATATTAGTGCTTGTAAGTGTGTGTAAGTGCGTGTAAGTGTGTATAAGTACGTGTAAGTGCATCTAAGTGCATGTAAGTGCGTGTAAGTGTGTGTAAGTACGTGTAAGTACTTGTAGGTGCGTGTAAGTCTGTGTAAGTGCGTATTAGTGCGTGTAAGTGTGTGTAAGTGCGTATAAGTGCGTGTAAGTAGGTCTAAGTTTATGTAAGTGCGTGTAAGTGCGTGTAAGTCCGTGTAAGTACTTGTAGGTGCGTGTAAGTCTGTGTAAGTGCGTATTAGTGCGTGTAAGTGTGTGTAAGTGCGTATAAGTGCGTGTAAGTAGGTCTAAGTTTATGTAAGTGCGTGTAAGTGCGTGTAAGTCCGTGTAAGTACTTGTAGGTGCGTGTAAGTCTGTGTAAGTGCGTATTAGTGCGTGTAAGTGTGTGTAAGTGCGTATAAGTGCGTGTAAGTAGGTCTAAGTTTATGTAAGTGCGTGTAAGTGCGTGTAAGTCCGTGTAAGTACTTGTAGGTGCGTGTAAGTCTGTGTAAGTGCGTATTAGTGCGTGTAAGTGTGTGTAAGTGCGTATAAGTGCGTGTAAGTAGGTCTAAGTTTATGTAAGTGCGTGTAAGTGCGTGTAAGTCCGTGTAAGTACTTGTAGGTGCGTGTAAGTCTGTGTAAGTGCGTATTAGTGCGTGTAAGTGTGTGTAAGTGCGTATAAGTGCGTGTAAGTAGGTCTAAGTTTATGTAAGTGCGTGTAAGTGCGTGTAAGTCCGTGTAAGTACTTGTAGGTGCGTGTAAGTCTGTGTAAGTGCGTATTAGTGCGTGTAAGTGTGTGTAAGTGCGTATAAGTGCGTGTAAGTAGGTCTAAGTTTATGTAAGTGCGTGTAAGTGCGTGTAAGTCCGTGTAAGTACTTGTAGGTGCGTGTAAGTCTGTGTAAGTGCGTATTAGTGCGTGTAAGTGTGTGTAAGTGCGTATAAGTGCGTGTAAGTAGGTCTAAGTTTATGTAAGTGCGTGTAAGTGCGTGTAAGTCCGTGTAAGTACTTGTAGGTGCGTGTAAGTCTGTGTAAGTGCGTATTAGTGCGTGTAAGTGTGTGTAAGTGCGTATAAGTGCGTGTAAGTAGGTCTAAGTTTATGTAAGTGCGTGTAAGTGCGTGTAAGTCCGTGTAAGTACTTGTAGGTGCGTGTAAGTCTGTGTAAGTGCGTATTAGTGCGTGTAAGTGTGTGTAAGTGCGTATAAGTGCGTGTAAGTAGGTCTAAGTTTATGTAAGTGCGTGTAAGTGCGTGTAAGTCCGTGTAAGTACTTGTAGGTGCGTGTAAGTCTGTGTAAGTGCGTATTAGTGCGTGTAAGTGTGTGTAAGTGCGTATAAGTGCGTGTAAGTAGGTCTAAGTTTATGTAAGTGCGTGTAAGTGCGTGTAAGTCCGTGTAAGTACTTGTAGGTGCGTGTAAGTCTGTGTAAGTGCGTATTAGTGCGTGTAAGTGTGTGTAAGTGCGTATAAGTGCGTGTAAGTAGGTCTAAGTTTATGTAAGTGCGTGTAAGTGCGTGTAAGTCCGTGTAAGTACTTGTAGGTGCGTGTAAGTCTGTGTAAGTGCGTATTAGTGCGTGTAAGTGTGTGTAAGTGCGTATAAGTGCGTGTAAGTAGGTCTAAGTTTATGTAAGTGCGTGTAAGTGCGTGTAAGTCCGTGTAAGTACTTGTAGGTGCGTGTAAGTCTGTGTAAGTGCGTATTAGTGCGTGTAAGTGTGTGTAAGTGCGTATAAGTGCGTGTAAGTAGGTCTAAGTTTATGTAAGTGCGTGTAAGTGCGTGTAAGTCCGTGTAAGTACTTGTAGGTGCGTGTAAGTCTGTGTAAGTGCGTATTAGTGCGTGTAAGTGTGTGTAAGTGCGTATAAGTGCGTGTAAGTAGGTCTAAGTTTATGTAAGTGCGTGTAAGTGCGTGTAAGTCCGTGTAAGTACTTGTAGGTGCGTGTAAGTCTGTGTAAGTGCGTATTAGTGCGTGTAAGTGTGTGTAAGTGCGTATAAGTGCGTGTAAGTAGGTCTAAGTTTATGTAAGTGCGTGTAAGTGCGTGTAAGTCCGTGTAAGTACTTGTAGGTGCGTGTAAGTCTGTGTAAGTGCGTATTAGTGCGTGTAAGTGTGTGTAAGTGCGTATAAGTGCGTGTAAGTAGGTCTAAGTTTATGTAAGTGCGTGTAAGTGCGTGTAAGTCCGTGTAAGTACTTGTAGGTGCGTGTAAGTCTGTGTAAGTGCGTATTAGTGCGTGTAAGTGTGTGTAAGTGCGTATAAGTGCGTGTAAGTAGGTCTAAGTTTATGTAAGTGCGTGTAAGTGCGTGTAAGTCCGTGTAAGTACTTGTAGGTGCGTGTAAGTCTGTGTAAGTGCGTATTAGTGCGTGTAAGTGTGTGTAAGTGCGTATAAGTGCGTGTAAGTAGGTCTAAGTTTATGTAAGTGCGTGTAAGTGCGTGTAAGTCCGTGTAAGTACTTGTAGGTGCGTGTAAGTCTGTGTAAGTGCGTATTAGTGCGTGTAAGTGTGTGTAAGTGCGTATAAGTGCGTGTAAGTAGGTCTAAGTTTATGTAAGTGCGTGTAAGTGCGTGTAAGTCCGTGTAAGTACTTGTAGGTGCGTGTAAGTCTGTGTAAGTGCGTATTAGTGCGTGTAAGTGTGTGTAAGTGCGTATAAGTGCGTGTAAGTAGGTCTAAGTTTATGTAAGTGCGTGTAAGTGCGTGTAAGTCCGTGTAAGTACTTGTAGGTGCGTGTAAGTCTGTGTAAGTGCGTATTAGTGCGTGTAAGTGTGTGTAAGTGCGTATAAGTGCGTGTAAGTAGGTCTAAGTTTATGTAAGTGCGTGTAAGTGCGTGTAAGTCCGTGTAAGTACTTGTAGGTGCGTGTAAGTCTGTGTAAGTGCGTATTAGTGCGTGTAAGTGTGTGTAAGTGCGTATAAGTGCGTGTAAGTAGGTCTAAGTTTATGTAAGTGCGTGTAAGTGCGTGTAAGTCCGTGTAAGTACTTGTAGGTGCGTGTAAGTCTGTGTAAGTGCGTATTAGTGCGTGTAAGTGTGTGTAAGTGCGTATAAGTGCGTGTAAGTAGGTCTAAGTTTATGTAAGTGCGTGTAAGTGCGTGTAAGTCCGTGTAAGTACTTGTAGGTGCGTGTAAGTCTGTGTAAGTGCGTATTAGTGCGTGTAAGTGTGTGTAAGTGCGTATAAGTGCGTGTAAGTAGGTCTAAGTTTATGTAAGTGCGTGTAAGTGCGTGTAAGTCCGTGTAAGTACTTGTAGGTGCGTGTAAGTCTGTGTAAGTGCGTATTAGTGCGTGTAAGTGTGTGTAAGTGCGTATAAGTGCGTGTAAGTAGGTCTAAGTTTATGTAAGTGCGTGTAAGTGCGTGTAAGTCCGTGTAAGTACTTGTAGGTGCGTGTAAGTCTGTGTAAGTGCGTATTAGTGCGTGTAAGTGTGTGTAAGTGCGTATAAGTGCGTGTAAGTAGGTCTAAGTTTATGTAAGTGCGTGTAAGTGCGTGTAAGTCCGTGTAAGTACTTGTAGGTGCGTGTAAGTCTGTGTAAGTGCGTATTAGTGCGTGTAAGTGTGTGTAAGTGCGTATAAGTGCGTGTAAGTAGGTCTAAGTTTATGTAAGTGCGTGTAAGTGCGTGTAAGTCCGTGTAAGTACTTGTAGGTGCGTGTAAGTCTGTGTAAGTGCGTATTAGTGCGTGTAAGTGTGTGTAAGTGCGTATAAGTGCGTGTAAGTAGGTCTAAGTTTATGTAAGTGCGTGTAAGTGCGTGTAAGTCCGTGTAAGTACTTGTAGGTGCGTGTAAGTCTGTGTAAGTGCGTATTAGTGCGTGTAAGTGTGTGTAAGTGCGTATAAGTGCGTGTAAGTAGGTCTAAGTTTATGTAAGTGCGTGTAAGTGCGTGTAAGTCCGTGTAAGTACTTGTAGGTGCGTGTAAGTCTGTGTAAGTGCGTATTAGTGCGTGTAAGTGTGTGTAAGTGCGTATAAGTGCGTGTAAGTAGGTCTAAGTTTATGTAAGTGCGTGTAAGTGCGTGTAAGTCCGTGTAAGTACTTGTAGGTGCGTGTAAGTCTGTGTAAGTGCGTATTAGTGCGTGTAAGTGTGTGTAAGTGCGTATAAGTGCGTGTAAGTAGGTCTAAGTTTATGTAAGTGCGTGTAAGTGCGTGTAAGTCCGTGTAAGTACTTGTAGGTGCGTGTAAGTCTGTGTAAGTGCGTATTAGTGCGTGTAAGTGTGTGTAAGTGCGTATAAGTGCGTGTAAGTAGGTCTAAGTTTATGTAAGTGCGTGTAAGTGCGTGTAAGTCCGTGTAAGTACTTGTAGGTGCGTGTAAGTCTGTGTAAGTGCGTATTAGTGCGTGTAAGTGTGTGTAAGTGCGTATAAGTGCGTGTAAGTGCGTATAAGTGCGTGTAAGTGCGTGTAAGTGCGTGTAATTGTATGTAAGTGCGGATAAGTGCGTGTAAGTAGGTCTAAGTTTATGTAAGTGCGTGTAAGTGCGTGTAATTACGTGTAAGTGCGTGTAAGGACATGTAAGTGCGTGTAAGTGCGTATAAGTGCGTGTAAGTGCGTGTAAGTGCGTGTACGTGTGTGTAAGTGTGTATAAGTGTGTGTAAGTGTATGCAAGTGCGTGTAAGTGCGTGAAAGTGGGTGTAAGTGTGTGGAAGTGTGTGTAAGTACGTGTAAGTGCGTGTAACTGCGTATAAGTATGTGTAAGTGTGTGTAAGTGCCTGTAAGTGCGTGTAAGTACGTGTAATTGCGTGTAAGTGCGTGTAGGTACGTATGAGTGCATGTAAGTGCGTGTAAGTGCGTGTAAGTGCGTGTAAGTGCATGTAAGTGAGGATAAGTGCGTGTAAGTAGGTGTAAGTGCATGTAAGTGCGTGTAAGTACGTGTACGTATGTGTAAGTGCGTATAAGTGCGTGTACGGGCGTGTAAGTGCATGTAATTTCATGTAAGTGCGTGTAAGTGCGTATAAGTATGTGTAAGTGCGTGTAAGTGCGTACAAGTGCGTGTAAGTACGTGTAAGTATGTGTAAGTGCGTGTAAGTGCGTACAAGTGCGTGTAAGTACGTGTAAGTATGTGTAAGTGCGTGTAAGTGCGTACAAGTGCGTGTAAGTACGTGTAAGTATGTGTAAGTGCGTGTAAGTGCGTACAAGTGCGTGTAAGTACGTGTAAGTATGTGTAAGTGCGTGTAAGTGCGTACAAGTGCGTGTAAGTACGTGTAAGTATGTGTAAGTGCGTGTAAGTGCGTACAAGTGCGTGTAAGTACGTGTAAGTATGTGTAAGTGCGTGTAAGTGCGTACAAGTGCGTGTAAGTACGTGTAAGTATGTGTAAGTGCGTGTAAGTGCGTACAAGTGCGTGTAAGTACGTGTAAGTATGTGTAAGTGCGTGTAAGTGCGTACAAGTGCGTGTAAGTACGTGTAAGTATGTGTAAGTGCGTGTAAGTGCGTACAAGTGCGTGTAAGTACGTGTAAGTATGTGTAAGTGCGTGTAAGTGCGTACAAGTGCGTGTAAGTACGTGTAAGTATGTGTAAGTGCGTGTAAGTGCGTACAAGTGCGTGTAAGTACGTGTAAGTATGTGTAAGTGCGTGTAAGTGCGTACAAGTGCGTGTAAGTACGTGTAAGTATGTGTAAGTGCGTGTAAGTGCGTACAAGTGCGTGTAAGTACGTGTAAGTATGTGTAAGTGCGTGTAAGTGCGTACAAGTGCGTGTAAGTACGTGTAAGTATGTGTAAGTGCGTGTAAGTGCGTACAAGTGCGTGTAAGTACGTGTAAGTATGTGTAAGTGCGTGTAAGTGCGTACAAGTGCGTGTAAGTACGTGTAAGTATGTGTAAGTGCGTGTAAGTGCGTACAAGTGCGTGTAAGTACGTGTAAGTATGTGTAAGTGCGTGTAAGTGCGTACAAGTGCGTGTAAGTACGTGTAAGTATGTGTAAGTGCGTGTAAGTGCGTACAAGTGCGTGTAAGTACGTGTAAGTATGTGTAAGTGCGTGTAAGTGCGTACAAGTGCGTGTAAGTACGTGTAAGTATGTGTAAGTGCGTGTAAGTGCGTACAAGTGCGTGTAAGTACGTGTAAGTATGTGTAAGTGCGTGTAAGTGCGTACAAGTGCGTGTAAGTACGTGTAAGTATGTGTAAGTGCGTGTAAGTGCGTACAAGTGCGTGTAAGTACGTGTAAGTGCGTGTAAGTGCGTGTAAGTGCATGTAAGTGCGTTGTGGTGTGTATTCGTGCATTTACGTACGTGTAAGTACATATAAGTGCGTGTAAGTGCGTGTAAGTACGTGTAAGTGTGTATAACTATGAGTAAGTGCGTGTAAGTGGCTGTAAGTGCGTGTAAGTATGTGTAAGTGAGTGTAAGTGTGTATATGTGTGTGTAAGTGCGTGTAAGTGCATGTAAGCGCGTGTAAGTGCGTATAAGTGCATGTAAGTGCATGTAACTGTGTGTAAGTATGTGTAAGTGTGTGTAAGTACGTTTAAGTGTGTATACGTGCGTGTAAGTACGTGTAAGTGCGTGTAAGTGCATACAAGTGCGTGTAAGTGCATGTAAGTCCGTGTAAGTGTGTGTAAGTGTGTATAAGTGCGTATAAGTGCGTGTAAGTGCATGTAAGTGTATGTAAGTGCATGTAAGTACGTGTAAGTGCGTGTAAGTACGTGTAAGTGGGTACAAGTGCGTGTAAGTGTGTGTAAGTACGTGTAAGTATGTGTAAGTGCGTGTAAGTGCGTGTAAGTGCGTGTAAGTGTGTACAAGTGCGTGTAAGTGTGTGTAAGTACGTGTAAGTATGTGTAAGTGCGTGTAAGTGCGTGTAAGTGCGTGTAAGTGTGTACAAGTGTATGTTAGTGCGTGTAAGTGCGTGTAGCTGCATGTAAGTGTGTGTAAGCATGTGTAAGTACGTGTAACTGCGTGTAACTACGTGTAAGTATGTGTAACTACGTGTAAGTGTGTGTAAGTGGGTGTAAGTGTGTGTAAGTACGTGTAAGTGCGTGTAAGTGCGTGTAAGTACGTGTAAGTATGTGTAACTACGGCGTGTAGTGTGTAAGTGGGTGTAAGTGTGTGTAAGTACGTGTAAGTGTGTGTAAGTGCGTGTAAGTACGTGTAAGTGCGTGTAAGTGCATGTAAGTGTTTGTAAATGCGTGTAAGTACGTGTAAGTGCGTGTAAGTGTGTGGAAATTTGTGCAAGTACGTGGAAGTGTGTGTAGGTGCAATTAACTGCGTGTAAGTGCGTGTAAGTGCGTGTAAGTGTGTATAAGTATCTGTAAGTGTATGCAAGTGCGTGTAAGTGCGTGTAAGTGCGTGTAAGTGTGTATAAGTGTCTGTAAGTGTATGCAAGTGCGTGTAAGTGCGTGTAAGTGGGTGTAGGTGTGTGTAAGTGCGTGTAAGTACGTGTAAGTGCGTGTAAGTACGTGTAGGTACGTGTAAGTGCGTGTAAGTGCGTGTACGTACGTGTAACTACGTGTAAATACATGTAGGTACGTATAAGTGCGAGTAAGTACGTGTTCGTGCGTGTAAGTGCGTGTTCGTGCGTGTAAGTGTGTATATGTGTGTATAAGTGTGTGTAAGTATGTCTAAGTGTGTGAAAGTGCGTGTAAGAGCGTATAAGTGTATGTAAGTACGAATAAGTGTGTGTAGGTGTGTGTAAGTCCGTGTAAGTGCGTTTAAGTGCGTGTAAGCACATGTAAGTGTGTGTAAGTGCGTGTAAGAGCGTATAAGTGTATGTAAGTACGAATAAGTGTGTGTAGGTGTGTGTAAGTCCGTGTAAGTGCGTTTAAGTGCGTGTAAGCACATGTAATTGTGTGTAAATACGTGTAAGTATATGTAAGTGCATGTAAATGCATGTAAGTGTGTGTTAGTGCGTGTAAGCACGTGTAAGTACGTGCTACTACGTGTAAGTGTGTGTAAGTGTATGTAAGTGCGTGTCAGTGTGCACAAGTGTGTGTAAGTGCGTGTTAGTGCATGTAAGTGCGTGTAAGTGTGTGTAAGTACGTGTAAGTATGTGTAAGTGCGTATGAGTGCATGTAAGTGCATGTTAGTGCGTGTAAGTGCATGTAAGTGTGTGTATGTGCGTGTAAGTGCGTGTAAGTACGTGTAAGTGTGTGTAACTGCGTGGAAGTGCGTGTAAGTGCGTGTAAGTGCATGTAAGTGTGTGTATGTGCGTGTAAGTGCGTGTAAGTACGTGTAAGTGTGTGTAACTGCGTGGAAGTGCGTGTAAGTGCGGATAAGTAGGTGTAAGTGTGTGTAAGTGTGTGTAAGTGCGTGTAAGTACGTGTAATTGGGTGTAAGTGTGTGTAAGGACATGTAAGTACGTGTAAGTGCGTGTAAGTGCATATAAGTGCGTATAAGTGCGTGTAAGTGCGTGTAAGTATGTGTGAGTGTGTGTAAGTGCGTGTAAGTGCGTGTAAGTGCGTGTAAGTACGCGTTCGTATGTGGAAGTGCATGTAAGTGCATGTAAGTGCATTTAAGTGTGTATACGTGTGTATACGTGTGTGTAAGTATGTGTAAGTGCGTATAAGTGCGTGTAAGTGCGTGTAAGTGCGTGTAAGTACGTGTAAGTGTAAGTGCTTGTAAGTGCGTATAAGTATGTGTAAGTGCATGTTAGTGCATGTAAGTGCGTGTAAGTGTGTATAAGTGCGTAGAAGTGCGTGTAAGTGCGTATGAGTGTGTGTAAGTGCATGTTAGTGCATGTAAGTGCGTGTAAGTGTGTATAAGTGCGTAGAAGTGCGTGTAAGTGCGTATGAGTGTGTGTAAGTGCATGTAAGTGCGTGAAAGTGCAGGTAAGTGTGCGTAAGTGCGTGTAAGTACGTGTAAGTACATGTAAGTGTGTGTAACTGCGTGTAAGTGCGTGTAAGTGCGGGTAAGTGTGTGTAAGTGTGTGTAAGTGCGTGTAAGTGTGTGTAAGTGCGTGTAACTGCGTTTAAGTGCGTGTAACGACATGTAAGTGCGTGTAAGTGCGTGTAAGTGCATGTAAGTGTGTGTAAGTGTGTGTAAGTGTGTGTAAGTGCATGTAAGTGTGTGTGATTGCGTGTAAGTGATTGTAAGTACGTGTACGTACCTGTAAGTACGTGTAAGTACGTGTAAGTGAGTGTAAGTGTTTGTACGTTCGTGTAAGTTCGTGTAAGTACCTGTAAGTGCAATAAATTGTGTATAAGTGTGTGTAAGTGTGTGTAGGTACGTGTAGGTGTATGCAAGTGTGTGTGAGTGCGTGTAAGTGTGTGTAAGTGTGTGTAAGTGCGTGTATGTGCGTGTAAGTGTGTGTAAGTGTGTGCAAATGTGTGTACGTGCATGTAAGTGTGTGTAAGCATGTGTAAGTGCGTGTAAGTGCATGTAAGTGCGTGTGGTGTTGCATGGCGTGGCGTGGCATGGCGTTGGCATGGCGTGGTGTGGTGTGGGGTGGTGCGGCGTGGTACGGATGGCGTGGCGTGGCGTGGCATGGCATGGGATGACATGTCGTGGTGTGCCGTAGTGCAGCACGGTATGGCGGGGCTCAGTACAATGGGGCGCAGGACATAATGCTGCACCATGCACCATTGGTGCGTGGCGTGTTGTATGGCGGCTTATGGCATGTGGCGTGCGGGATGCGGCTCAGGGCGCGGTGAGGAGTGCCTTGTTGTGTCGCGTTGCATTGCATTGCGTGGTGTGGCGCCGTGTGGCACTGTGTGGCATCGTGTGGCATCGTGTGGCATCGTGTGGCAT